>VUQH01019654.1:1869-12550 GCA_015106775.1 Etroplus canarensis | reverse complement strand
GAAAATCTCAATGTATCTACCTTCCTTCTCTCCATCATATCAGCCAGCTCTCTCCCTTTACCAGTCATAGTCCCTACATTTAAAGTCCCTACTCTCACCTCTATCCTCCTGCCTTTCCTTCTCTCTCTCTGTCTCCTAACACACTTTCCCCCTCTCCCCCTCCTTGGTCTTCGGCCAACAGTAGCGTAGTTTCCACCGGCACCCTGTTGGCTAATGGCACCGGAGGCGGTCGTTGTTAACCCGGGTCGCGACCGATCCGGTATGGAAGTCGTGTTATGAATCCGCATATTTGATTTGGCACAGTTTTTACGCCGGATGCGCTTCCTGACGCAACCCTCACCATTTACCCGGGCTTGGGACCGGCACTAGGACTACACTGGCTTGTGGGCCCCTGTGGCTGGTTTTTCTCTGTTTTTCCACAGAGTGTTTGCTCTAAATCCAACCATGGTTTGTCTAACAGGTTTGGTTTAATCCATTTTAAGATATACTGCAATCTATTAGCTAAGAAATAGTGGTAAAAATTTGGTAGTTCTAGACCACCATTGCCTTTTGCCTTTTGCAATGTTTTTAAACTTATCTGTGATGACTTGTTTTTCCATAGAAAATTTGAAATCTTTGAGTCTCGTGTCCTAAACCAAGCAATAGAGGGTTTATTGGGGATCACTGAGAATAAATAGTTAATTTGAGGTAGAACCATCATTTTAATGGTGGTTATTCGTCCCATAAGTGATGCAGGTAAACTATTCCAACGTGCAAGATCTTCCTCTACTGTTTTTAGTAGAGGAGCATGATTAAGCCTTATCAAGTCTGAGAGCCTGGAAGAAAAATTTATACCTAGGTATTTAATGTTGCCTGTTAATCAGTATGGCTACACCTCTTTGTTTTGAATTGTAGCAGGCTGAGTACATGTGAGGAAACTGTGGAGAGGTGAGTGTGTGTGCAGATGTCTTAGACATATGAGTCTCCTGTAAAAAGACAGTGTCAGCCTGTAAGTCATTCAACTGATGGATAATTTTAAGTTTCTTTTCCCTGGAGCCAATTCCATGTACATTCCATGTGACAAACCTCAGTGTGGTCATCTTAAAACTAGCTGAGGTGTTGCTTGTTTACTAAGTGTGTGTGCTGACGTGTGTATACGTGGGGCTTTAGAAATAAGTTTTGGGCACGCTAGACCACGGCATATTTCAACTTATGAGTTACTTACAGGTAACTTGTGTGAACAATCGCATAACTTACCTACAACTTATAGCCTGCAAATGTGGGGCGTATGAGCCATACACTGGCATGTGTTGGAAATTTTGTCCATGCACAAAATTTTCCTGTGACCTCGCGGTACCATGACGTATCTCAGCGTGCTTCAACGTGCTCTTAACTTATACGAAACTTACCAATAACTTATTCAAGGTACGCGACCACCAAATTTTTCATACGTGGTCATATGCTGGTTAAATTGTCAAGGTGTGACAGGACCTTTCGTTTTATGGCACTAAAGATTCAAATGTCATAGTTTAGTTAGTCTCCTGAGTTCTTTATGTTCTCCCTGCATGTTGTCTTCTTTCTTAGATTGTTGTCACCTGTGTTCCTCTCCTTCTTTTTTCTCATCTGCAGTTAGTCTGACTGTGTAGATGGTCCTGCCTTTCTGTCAGTCTTTGTCTTGGGATCTGTCAGCTGTTCTTCAGTTTTTATTTTATTGTATATTAATTAATTGATGCAATAATAACTTGGTACTAAATTTATACTGTATCTATTACTATGTATGAAAAACTGCAATTATTACTGTGTAATAACTATGCATTTACTGATTGTGACCCCCAATCACTCCTGCCCTTTATAATGTGTAGCTCCTCCCCGTAAGATCTGGACTTACAGTACACCTTACATCTGCATAGTTGTGGCTCTTTAGTTTCTCGCTGTTTATTCTCTTGATACTTATGCATGCTGAACGGAGTGCCTGTAACACAAGGAATTTCCCCGCAGGGGATTAAAAAAGTGTTCTGATTCTTGATTTTTGTTCATGTGGTCCGTCTCCTGCGTTAGCGTTTAGGTCCTCTGCGCATCTTTTCACGACAAGTAACTATTACTTAATACTGTACACATTATGTGCTGAACTACGTCAGTCAGAAAAAAAAAAACAAGAACAGAAGGAAACAGAAGTGTATGTTGTACAGATACAGTTCACTGAATAAAATACCGAAGTATAAGTTTTACAGTAAATATGTTAAAATTCAAAATACAGTGCAGGCATGTGGCAACCTGCTTTTGTATTTAAACATGCTGCGAATGCTTTCTTTGTCCTGTGACTGTATGTTGTTGTCAAAGGTGTTTTAGTGAGGAATGCAGGCAAGTACCAACAGCTCTGCCCCAAGGATCCGCATTAAAATAACTGTTCAAGACGTGAACGTTTTTTTCTGACTAACTTGATGTAATTTGCCTTTGTTCACTTGCTCACTATGTCTTGCTGTGACAAACTTAAACAGATTCTTTGTTTTGCTGTGTGTGATGCATGGCAGAATCAGAGTGTGTGAAAAGAACTACCACTGGTTCTGACCTATCATTGTCATCGTGGTAAAACTAATGTGCTAAACAATGGCGATAAACAAGAAGCAAGAATGGTTTTGGTTTTACTGGTCATGCGGGTAATTTAAAATAGTATTCACTGGCTTTCTGGTTACAAACAAGTCCTGCCCTCAACCCTTTCATCAGCTGAGTCATTCTGGAAAACATATTTGCTTCTGAGTGTCTTGTCATTAACCAAATATGCCTTTCACGTGGTTCAGAGCTTATTGCCAAGCAGTCTCTAAAGCTGTCAAAATGTTTTTCCATTAACAAATCTCATTGGAGTCTGTGCCAGCAATGTGAATATATGTCACAGAACACAACGTTCCATGAGTCTAATTAGTCGCATGTTGTAATATTATTCTTGCTTCTCTACAGATGTGCAAAAAGATTCAGTATCGTAGCTCTTGGCATTCTGTAGGCAGCGTTTTGGACTCAGCCCCCCAGGTAGCTGAGGTTTTTACAACTTCTGTTTCTCTCTTGCTCAACAATTCCACACCCTGCCTGACTACCATTACGAAAACACCTGCTGGTGTCTGTGACTCCTGAATTATTTAAAAAGAAAACAGCACTCTTTACTGCACAGTAGCGCTTAAAGCCTGACTTCCTAAGGAGATTTTTGAGAGCTCGGGGTGATTGTAACCTAATACTCTTTAACTGACTTTGTGATAACGGCAGCAAAGCGGAACTTCAGGAGGCAAAGGTAAGAAGGAAACTCTCTCTGTACTTTGTGTTGTTTAAATAGGATTATTTTTCGACTCATGGTGATAGTTTATACAGTTTATACTGTGGCGTGATTATAAAATCTTATTTTCTGTGCCATAACAAACTTAGAATCTTAACTAAAAATGCTTCTTATACTCTAGAAGTCAGTTTAGGGTGTGAAAAGGCGACTAGTCCTGGACAACAAGCAGAGCCTGTTGCTGTTGATAGTGTTTTTCAAATGTATTCATATATGTAGCAAGAATGTAAAAAATAAAGAGGTAACGTTTCATTTTCTTATTACATTAAAAATGAATTACATTTGTGAAATTATTTAGACTCGATTGCTTTTCCCTGATGTTCATGCAACGACATCATACTTTTGAAAAACTACCTTTAGAAGCTCTTTCTGTGAAATGTGTGAATTGATTGTTACAGGCTGAATGGTTGAATTGGAGGGTTTTTTTTATCCTTTATGACCAAATTGCTGACCTGCAGCCCAGTTTATGAATTTTCCTTTCTCTGTTTGGTTTAAATAAATGTCCGCTCTGGTAATGCTACAGTGGCCACGGTGCAGACCGAGGGACTCAGAATCACAACAAGGTTTAGGGAATGGTTTAATGAATAAAAACATGAATTCGTACCTTTAAGGCCATTCACAACCACACTCCCCTATATCTCTCTGACCACATCACCACACCTTCTCGCACCCTCAGACCTTCTTTGTCTCTGCACCTGACTATTCCTTCTGTTCGCCTCACTACCACGGGTGGGAGAGCGAACTCACTTCCACCAGACCTCCGCTATATCAGTTCTTTCCAACACTTCAAATCCAGGCTAAAAACTCATCTGTTTAGGCTTCCTCTGTAGGAAGGAAACCTCTTCAAATGTCCGTATAGTTTATACTGAACTTCTTGTCCATGCATGTGTGTGTTTAGCTCTTGTTTTTAGTGTATTTATCTTCTTTAATGTTTTTTTACTGTTTTAACTGCTCTATTTGTGCGGTGACCTTGAGTGTCAGGAAAGGCACCCTTAAATAAAATGTATTATTATTACTAATAGCAAGAAAATACAAAAACGGCAATCACTAGGGCACTGGCAAGAAACATAACTAAAGGGGGCTGTCACTAAGGCCCAGGAATGAAATACAACTAAAGATAAGAAGCGAACGGTCACTGCTTGAGATCAGGAACCTGCACTCCACAGACTATGAGGCAGAGAAGCGGGAAGGCAGGAAATCTGAGGGGGAATCACTCAGGAGCTTCTTAGCAGCCACGGGAACACAGACAAGCGAAATCCAAATTTGAGGAAGGATGCCTGAGATCAGTAACTGAAGCATACGTTTGCACAGTCCAGAGCTGGTTGGAGTAGTTAACACTGAAGTAAGCTGAACGATCTGGCGACGGTGGATGGCAGAGCCAGAGAATCTATTGACAGGGTTGAGTAGGAGCAGGTGTGTCTGCTGATTGCTGCCAGCTGTGGGGCGAGACAGAGAAGAAGCACCTAGAATATAAATTTTCCTTCTGAAGTTCAAAAGCTACATTCATGTAAATATTTATATGTCAGCAGTTCTATATGTTTTCTCAATATCACGTTAGCTTTATTTCTGACCAGAACTACAACACAGTCAGAGCTGCGTGACATTGTCTTTTTTGTCATCGCCTTTTTCAGTTAAATGTCCTCTATTGCACTCTTTATATTTGAACTAATGTGTCTCTTAGCAGAGAGTGTTTGTTTTGTGCATCACCTGTACATGTTTGGAATTACAATAAAGAGCCACACTACCTACCTGCCTAGCTACATAAATATAAGTAACATATACACATTAATTTCTTACTTAAACAAAGTTTATAATCTCTTTATATTGTATGATAATGGCTAACAAGTTATGCACTCACAAAAGTAGGGTTCTCAACTTCCATTAAAATCCAATCTTCAGTGATCTTAAGGAGCACAACGGTAATTTAAAGCTTTTACTTGTTTAAACAGCTTACACAACTAAGGTCTGCAACACTGTGCTCCAATCCTTTTAGTACTTAGAAGGTGTGTACTTTCCACTCTTAGTGGAGTTCAAGGACTTTTTGCCCTCGAGCCATTAGACAAAATGGGAATAGGTTATTCTTGCTTGGTCAATATTTTCCTTGTGCAGCAAACGCCGTTAAGGCAGGTTCACGCTGTTATCAGCTGCTAGGGTTTGTTTGTATGAAGTACGAAAGATTGCTACATTAGTAATGGATTGATGCAATTAAGTTCTTGGAAAACAATAAGTAACAACACCACTATTGTTAATGTTGTGTCTGACTTCCTTGTTTAGCTGACAGAGGAAATTACTTTGGCTTGCAACATATGATCCAAGAGGGCGTGTACAGCATTCCACATGCAACTTTTTAAAAAAAAAATTGTTATGAATAAACACACAGTGGTGATGCATATAACAGTACTTATTGGTGAACACAGTTATGTACTCAAAATAGTAAGTGAACAAATGATTTAAGAAAGAGCAAATATGTTTTAAAACATTTTCTGCCTTTTAAGTCATCTTTTCACATCTCAGTGAAGAAGACAAAGCTCTTTTGGCTCCGCCATGGAGTCTTTCTTTCATAGCTGTGTCTTTTTGCATCAAGCAATTTCAAACTAATGTTAGTTCTGGTTTGTAGCTTCTACTGTAATATCAGGTTATCGCTGTGGCTCCTTTACAGTCTCCACCATTGACAAAATAGTCCAGAAATATATGCTTTCACTGTTAAAGTGTTAAAAATAATAATAACAACAACAATAATAATGAAAGCTCTCCTATTTCTTTCAATATACAACCTCAATTCCAAAATGGTTGGGATATTGCATTAAAAATAATAATTAAAACAAAACCTAATATTTGCTACTCTCATGAACAAATATTTAATTCACAGGAGAACATAAAACATATCAAATGTTGATGGTGAGATATTTTACTATTTCATACAAAAAAAAAAATGATATAGAGGCAACAAAAGGCCGGAAAGGTAAATGGTGCTAAAAAGAAACAGCTGAAGGAACATAACTTATTAAGTTAACTGGCAACCAGCCAGTAATGTGATTGGGTATAAAAAGAGCACCTTAGAGAGACAGAGTTTCTGAGAAGTAAAGATGGGTTCAGCAACAGCACAACATTCCTCAACATATAATTGCAAAGACTTTGAATATTCCATCATCCACAGTACATAATATCATCAAAAGATTACAAGAATCTGGAGACATCTTTGTGTGCAAGGGACATGGCCAGAAACCAATTCTGGATGCTGTTGAGCTCTGGACCCTCACTGCACTGCACTGCATTGTGCACAGGCATGATTCTGTCATGGAAACCACTGCACTTCTAGAAATGTCTGTGAACAGTCAGCCATGACATCCACAAATGCAAACTCAAGCTCTATCATGCAAAGAAGAAGCCAAATGTGAACATGATCCAGAAACACTGCCATCTTCTCTGGGCCAAAGCTCATTTAAAATGGACTAAGGCAAAGTGGAAAACTGTTCTGTGGTCAGGCAAATTGAAACTTGAAATTCATGGATGCTGGGTCCTCCGGACTATATATAGGAAAGTGACCATCTGGCTTGTTATCTGCACTCTGTTCAAAAGCCTGCATCTCTGGAGGTATGATATGGAGGTACAGTAGTGTCTATGTACTGGCAACTTACACAACTGGAAAGGCAACGATTCTTAAAGGCACACGCAGGTTTTGGAACAACATATGATCCCCTCCAGAAGATGTCTTCTGCAGGGAAGGCCTTGCATATTTTAGCAATACAATGCCGAACCGCATTCTGCAGCTATTACAGCAGCAGAGTCTGGGAGCTGGATTGGCCTACATGCAGTCCAGGCCTCGTCCCAAAATGTTGCTGCCATCAAATTCAAGATGAGCTAGTATCTGTCATGAACTAGTAAAATGTCTCACTTTCTCCATCTGAGTTTCTTCTATGTCCTTTTGTCAATAAAACATTGGTTTGTGAGATTTGCAAGTCATTGCGCTACGTTTTTATTTAGATTTTATGCTGCATCCCAGCCTCTAGTTTTCAAAATTCAGTACGTCAGCACAGACACGTTCCTTTTATTGAATGGCTGTGAAGAAATATCTTCACAAAGTATCATCATCTTATGCTGCCTATGCCACAACTACAACTGCAAAAAAACACTGCATGCACTCAAAATTGCAATTTACACAAGTCAACACAGATTTTTGGCAAAAACGAGGAAGCTACAGTACCACACACACACACACACACACACACACACACACAAAAGGAACTGCAGCCACAATAATTGGCTGAAAGGTGCTTTTCAGAGGAAAAGGAAACCCACAGATCAAATTGATGCTTCCTCACTCAAATGAAAACAATTACAGACAAAACTGAAATAAAGAGAATTTTAATGGTTGCTAGGACAAAAAGGAGATTTATGAGTGAAAAAAGGAAACACAGCAGTAAATAAAGTGCTTCTGAGCCCAGACAGCAATCTCGAAGTAAGGCTTTGTGATTAATAAAATGTATACCCTACTTACTCTGGGAACTGAGGGGAGATGAGAGGGGACCAGCTGGACAGCCCACAGGCCAGAAAGAGGAGGAGGAGGAAGACGGAGACAAACTAAGTTTAGAATTCAATTTCAGGTCAGACTTTTATAAAGTCATTAAGCAATACATTGTTGGTTGTAACTCTGGGAACACAGAATAGTTGAAGCAGGGATGAAACGAGATGGACAGAAACCACAGGCTACCTTCCAGAAAAGACAGAAAGGAAGAGACTAGGGGAGACTAGATGTTTAAAGTAGACAAATGGTAGAAAAAAAGCTTAAATATGTTAGGAGTCAAGGTGAGGTTACTATCTTTGCTGATTCTTTGTCATAAAGTTATTAAGTAATCCACTGCTGATCATAAATCTGTGAGAAATGCATTTTTTATTGCCTTAGAAAGAATGAGGTCAGAGGGTTATGAAACCAGTAGTGATACTTTTGTTTGATTTTATACTATTTTATTATTAACCTTTATTTAACCAGCATGTGAAACTCTTGAGATTAAGAGTGTCCTGGGCTGACGGGCAGCATTACCCTAGGATGGTTTTCAGTGTGTCAGTTGTAGCATTGGCAGAACTGCATTTAACCACTAGTTAGCGATGGGTGGCAAAATAGGCCATGAGCAATATGTCAGTGGGGCAAAGGTTAAGAAAAAAAAAAAACAGAAGCAAAACTTAACTCACCGTGTCTGAGAGACCGACTGACAATGCTGGCAGCAAGCAAAAGTTTGGGGTCATTAAACTTGACATGAGGACATTTACGTGAAGCTCAATGATTACTGAGACGATTGTAACAATAGCGCGATACCAAAACTTCATGCTGCTTTGTGAAATATTCATACCCCTTTAACTTTTCCACACTTTTTCACATTGCAATCACAAATGGAAATGCATTTTATTGGAATTTTCTGTGATACTGGCGACCTGTCCAGGGTGTACCCTGCCCTACGCCCAATGACAGCTGGGATGGGCTCCAGCACCCCCCGCGACCCTGAATTGGATAAGCGGAAGATAATGAATGAATGAATGAATGAATGTTTGCAGCTGTAATGTGACAAATCATGGAAAAGTTCAAGGGGTACGAATGCTTTCACAGGGCACTGTAACTGTTCAAGAATTATACTTTTTTTTAAAATCCAAAGTCTCTAATATTCAGACGCTCAAAACAAACTAACACAATTTTAAATACAAGGGTTGGTTTTCATACTCAGTGACTGCCTGAAGTTGAGAACCCGTGGACATCACCAAATGCTGTGTTTCTTCCGCTGAGATGCTCTGCCAGGCGTTTACTGCACCCGCCTTCAGATGCTGCTTGTTCGTGACTCTCTGCGTTCAGTTCTATCTACAGCAACTAAAAGCTGCTGTGTTGGGTTGAAATCATGTCATTGGCTTGGCCGTCGAGGAATATCCCAATAGCCATCGGAAACTCTTACAGTAGGTTGCCTCTGCGGTATGCTTTGGGTCATTATGAACTATGAATTGTTGCCAAATCAGTTTCTAACGTTTGGCTTAATCTTAGCAGAGAGTATATCCCTGCACGCTTCGGAATTCGTCCCGCTGTTTCTATTGGCAGTCACATCATCTGTAAACAGTAGTGACCTAGTTCCACCTGCAGCCATAAATGTCCATGTCAAGACATTACCTCCAACAAGTTGGACAGATACCGTGGTATGCACTGTGCCTTTCTTTCGCCAGACTTTTTTGTTCCCATTCTTCTGGAACGAGTTCATCTTGGTTTCATTTGTCCAAAGAGTTTCTTTTTTGGGGGAACTGGGCAGGCTGTAAGTGTAATCTGGCTTTCTTGCCCTTGAGTGTAACTTGCCTCTTATTGTAAAACCCATTTGTATTTCCATTCATTTCTCTTGAGTGTAGGCTTTTGTAATGACACACCTACCTCCTTGAGAGTGTTCTTGATGTGGCTAGATGTCGTAAAGAATTTTTCTTAACCAATTAAAGACTTCTGTGATCATTTGTCTTCTGTGGTCTTCCAAGCCTTTTGGTGTTGCTGAGCTTGCCAGTGCATTCATTCTCTTTTAGAATGTTCCAGGTTGTTCTTTCGACCACTCTGAAAGTTTTTGCTCTCTCTGATGGTTGATTTTGTTTTTTCAACCTGATAATGGCCTCCTTCACTTGCATCAACATCTGTTTGGACTTCATATTGAAAGCTTCAGTGAACAGCTAACAATTGTAAGTTCTACTCTTAGAAAAAACTCCAGATCTTTTAGGTTGTCAGAGGAACAGGTTTTACCTCGCATTAAACTGCTTGTCAGTTAATTATCCTGTGATTGAAACCCCACTGTGATAGTGTACAGAGGCAAAATCCCAAGAAATCTTTTTGACTTATGGACCTAGCTGTATGTCAGGGTGAGAACTACAACAAAAACCAATCTGAACAAGCCAGAGCCTGGAGCAGTTTATACTTTTGGTGGACCATCAGGTGTGTGTGTGTGTGTGTGTGTGTGTAAATGTGGTCAGGCTAAGAGTGTGCAGTGGGTGAATTTGGCAGACTGTAGGGTGTCCACCTAATCAGAATTAAGAAACATTTCTCATGTTTTCATGTGCAACAAAACCAGGACTATAACAGATCACATGAGCACAAACGCACACCTTGACAAAGGGCGATAAGAAAATGAAGGCAGGAGGAGAACTCTTCCATCATTGTATCATAACAGACTAAACAGATAAAAGATCTGGAGTTCATTCAAATGATGAACTTTCATTTGGTAGCTGTTTATTCCAAAAATTAGCCTATCAGTGAGATAGCAAAATCTTTAGGCGTGGCCAAAACAAGAATCTAGAAAATTTGTTTAAGAAAAAAAAAAAAAAAAAAAAAAAAAAAAAAAAACAAAAAAAAAAAAAAAAAAAACAAAAAAAAAA
>VUQH01019649.1:2206-29980 GCA_015106775.1 Etroplus canarensis | reverse complement strand
GGCTAAAAGGGTTTTTTTTTTTTTTTTGTATTTATTTGACTTCTCCCGCCCTCCTCGCCTGCTGCCTTCGTAAGGTATGAGCGGCGGTCAGGTTCTCCTGAGATCGCATGGGCCCGGAGAGCACGACAGCAGCGACGGTGGCGAAGCGCGCTGTTGAATCCGGCGCTTGATGCCCAAAGAGTCTTCAAGAGATGAGAGATCTAAAATGCTTTACCATGGTGTATTCTGAACAGTTAATAATAAAAAAAAAAAAAAATCATTCCTCTTCACTGTTGTTCTTTATTTCTCTCTGAACATAACGACAGACGCCCACCGCAGCCACTCCTCTGATTTCTTCTGTGTTTTGGGAGTTTATGAAAAGCTGCTGCCAAGTCCTCACGGCTCATAATCGGCAGTCTGGCGTGGGTCCAGTCGGTGGAAGCAGGTGGTGGACCCTTTAAATCTCATTTCAGCATGAATAATTGACACGCAGCACTCTTGACTGAGCCTCCCCTGTGCGGATCTGGTTTACTCGCGCCTCTCCTCCGCAAATGCGGCACCTCGGCCGATGCCACTTTCACCCAAAAATACTGGTGCAGACGTCAAAATTTGCCGGGGCCAGAGCTGCTACGGGGAGGGGCTGCTGTCCTGAATTTTCTCCCCAACTTCTACTAATGCCGTAATCACCACGTCTCAGATCTGTTGGAATATGTGGTGGTTCCCAAAAAGCCCCCAAGGCAGAACTTGATCCACGTCAGCGTCCCATCCGTGGGGGATAATCCGATTGTGGGTCGTATATTTAGTGAAAATACATAAGTTGCAACATAGATAACGACTGACCTTCCTCCTAATCATGTGTTACACACCCTGTTGCAGAGCTCTGGACCTTCTTTAAGTTGTTTAAACCACAGTGTTTGAGGGCAGGCTCTGTCAAATTATAGGTGTGAAAGGGGTAGTTTTGGTTATTCGACTCAAGCTGTTCATACCAAAAATGTTTGCATTCAAAGGCTTAAACTTGACTGAGGATCTACACTCAGGGGCCACTTTATTAGGCACACTCTGCTAGTACCAGATGCAACAAGGTATGGGAAACATCCAACAGCTGCCGCAGATCGGTGAGCTGCACACCTGTGACACGAATCTCCCGTTCCACCACATCCCAAAAGTGCTCTGTTGGACTGAGTTCTACTGACTGTGGAGGTCCTCCCGTTATCCTGCTGGGAGCAGCCAGGCGGGCACACTGTGGTCATGAAGGGATGGACGCGGTCAGCAGCAATACTCAGGTAGGCTGTGGTTTAAACGGTGGTCAGTGTGCCAAGAAAATATCCCTCCACACCATTACACCACCAGCAGCCTCAACCAATGATGCAAGGCATGAAGGATCCATGCTTTTATGTTTAGGCCAAGTTCTGACCATCCAAATGTTGTGGTGGAAATCGAGACTCGTCAGACAAGGAAACGTTTTTCCCATCTCTTGTGGTCCAGGTTTGTAGCCTCAGTTTCCTGTTCTTAGCTGACAGGGGAGGCACCCAGTGTGGTCTTCTGCTGCCGTAGCTCATCTGCTTCAGAGTTCAATATGTTGTACCTTCAGAGATGCTCTTCTACATACTCTTGGTTTTTAATAAATGTCTATTTTAGTTACTCTCGACTTCCTATCAGCTCGAAGCAGTCTGGCCATTCCCTGACTTCTGGCATCAATAAGATATTTTTACCCAGAGGGCTGCTGGTGATTGCTGATATTTCTGTAGACCGAAGAGAAGATTGTGTGAGAACATCCCAGTAGATCAGCAGTTTGTGAAATGCTCATATCAGCCCCATCTGGCACCAATAATCAAGCCTTCCTTCCTCCATTCCGATGCTCAGTTTGAACTTCAGCAGGTCTTCTTGGCCTGTTTAAAATGCCTAAATGCATTGATGTGATTGGCTGATTCTATATTTGCACTAATGAGCAGTTAAAAAGGTGCACCTAATAAACTGGAGTAGCAGTTTGAGACATGTCTTTGCAGTAACTCTCTTTAATCCTTGGACTCCACTGCTTTAAATCAAATGTGCAGGTGGTACAAATTCTATGTTGCAGTGTCAGTGTTTGCTTTAAGGACAAACTAGAGTTTTAGTGTTCTTGGATTGTTAAGGTGCTTGTAAAAGTTGGAACTGAAGCTGGTAAACACCTCCAACGATGCAGGTTTTCTATAAAAAGATGCGAGCCCAAAAGCATAAGAATGGGTTTCCTAATAATGAATAAACTCACTTCCATATGTTTTTTAAAAAGTGGCTCTTTATGGCTACCTCCACAGCCTGGGGTTCACATCACTACACTTTTCCTGCTTTTGTTCATTTTCCTCTCTCCAGACCGGCTCTTGGATCAAACGCCACCTCTAATGAACACTCCTGACTTCTTACATCTGCATTATCGAATTTTCTGACAGCGGGACTGAGGTTTGTGCTTCTTCCAGGCTTGAAACCATCGTCTGTTTACATCCTGGCCTCACGTGCGTGACGTCCCTTACGACGTGGCCTTGATTTACATTGTGTCGACTGGTCTTTTAGTACGTGGGAGTTGAGAACGCTCTTGCAAATGATAAATATTGCCGCCTGGAACCTGGGTTCTGGGCATCATGACAGCGGCCTGCCTCATTTCACAAGCGGCTCTGATGAGCAGCCAGCCACGCTGAGCTGGAAAGAGAGGAGCTGAGATCTAATAGACCGACAGATCACAACGGTTAAAGGCTCAGAAATGGAAGAGGACCACAGAGAGAGCTGGAGGATGGAGCTAAATAGGGAAAGCGAGAAAGAAAGTCGGGGTAAAGGCTTAGGCGAGATTGAGAGGGATTTCTGTGCATACGGCAACTGAATGTTTGAACAGCCGGGCGTCTCCTCAAAGTACAAGCGAGATCAGCAGCTCTCTTAATTTGCATTGAAAATTTTCCAACTGAAGAATCGGATAACGTTTGACACTCGCAGTGCAAACTTTGTCACCAAACAGGTTTTACTCTTTTAACAAATGTGTGTAAAATGTTCATTAGTTCTTCGTTTCCGCTTTAGGCATCACATTAACATAGCCTCGTTTTCCGCCAGCCAGTCAAGGCGCAGCGTTCATCCACGCTTGTCCAGACTCATAACAGCTTCAAAGGAATTCAGTTGGCGTTGGTGTCACCGATTCAGTTTCCAACCGAATTTGAAATGCAGTAACAATTTCCCCGTATTTTCCAGAGTCGGATGCCCAGAAAAGTGTTTTCACAGAACTTCAGGGACGTGATCTTTGGGTATAAAATATCAGCACTTCATCATTTTATCCCATCACATACTTGGTTGAAATTCTGTTCTAATTAGAGTATCATGTCTCGACATGACGCCAAAAGTCCAGAGAGTGCTCATTGAAGTCCACATGAATAGCTGTACCTGATGGAATGAAACGCTCTCTGCGTCTGTACGAATGGGACACGTGACGTACAAGTGACCTTTGACCAGTCAGTTCTAATCACTTCATCCTGGAGTCGAAGTGATTATTTGGGCCAAAATAGAAAAAAGTCCATTTTTGTTCTGCAAAGTTTTGAGCAAACAGCTTTTAACAAGTCCTGACTCAGTGACATTGTTGCAGCTGCTAGCGCATCATGTTTAGTTGAGACAAGCAGTAGAAACATGCAGTTGTACTATGACAATGGTTCTGGGCCATTTACACATTGCACCTGCAGGAGCATATATAGCATTTTTCTACTTTAGCTGAGCATTTAAAATACTTTCTACTACAGGCCTCATTCACACACCGCTTTATTCTAAGCCTTTAGCTACCACACACACATTCACACTCCAGGGTTCAGTGTCTTGTCCAAGGACACTTTGGCAAACAGACGGGAGAAGCCAGGGATCGAACTGCCAACATTCCTGTTGGAAAACAACCCGCTCTACCTCCTGAGCCACAGCTGTATCATATATGAAATCTCGTTTTAAATCCATTGGCATTAGTATGGAGTTGGTCCTTGGTCCTTTTGGAGTGTGTCTGTGGGAATTTTTGCCCAGTCATCCAGGAGTGTGTTTGTGAGGTTGGACTGGTGTTGAACAATCACTAGTTCATCCCAAAGGTGTTGGGTGGGGTTGAGGTCAGGGCTCTGTGCAGGCCAGTCAAGTTTTTCTGCCCCAAACTCATGAAACCACGCCTTTGTAGATCTTGCTTTGTGCACTGGGGGACAGTCATGCATGAACAGAAAAGGGCCTTCCCCAAACTGTTCCCACAAAGTTGGAAGCAGAGAATTGTCCAAAATGTCTTGGTAAACTGAAGCTTTAAGACTTCCCTTTACTGGAACTAGGGATTCCAGGCCAACTCAATAAAAACAACACCATATTATTATCCTTCCTTCACCAAACCCTCAGAGCTGGCCTAATGCAGTTAGGCAGGTAACGTAAGCAGGCTGCTAGTGCTGGGTTGAAAACTTTTGGATCCCTTTGTCCATATTGATATGACGCCATCTCACAGCTGCTGATTTATCAGCTGCACATCCATGATGCAAATCACATCCAGAAGGGGATCTATCCTGTCCAGCGGCATCCTGCTGGAAGCAGCCGTCAGAAGATGGGTACACTGTGGTCATAGAGGGGTGGACGTGGCATTTTAACAATGCTCAGTTGGTGCTAAGAGGCCCAAGGCACGCCAAGAAAATATCCAACACACCATTACACCATCACCAGCCTGAACCACTGATACAAGGCAGGATGGAACCGTGCTGTCATGATGTTCATGCCAAAGTCTGACCTTACTATCAAAATGCTGCGGCAGATAATCATCAGACCAGGCAACATTTTATTTTCACTCTTATGTTGTCCAGTCTTGGTGAGTTTGTGTGAACTGTGGCCTCAGTTTCCATTTCTTCTGACAGCAGTGACACCAGGTCTGGTCTTCTGCTGTGGCCCATCAGTTCAGCACGTTGTGCATTCAGAGATGCTCTTCTGCATACCTTGGTTTCAGTGAGTGATTATTTGAGTTACTGTTGCCTTCGTATCATCTGGAAGCAGTCTGGCAATTCTCCTGTGACCTCTGGCATCAATGAGGCATTTTTACCCAGAGAACTGCTGCTCACTGGGTATTTTCAACAACCATGTCATGTAGAGTCATTTTAATCACCTTTCTTCCCCGGTCTGATGCCATGTCTGAACCATGTCGACATACCTAATGCACTGAGTTGCTGCCACATGATTGGCTGGTTAGATATTTGCGTTGAATGAGCAGATGAACAGTTCCACCTGAAGTGGCTGATGAGTGTGTTTTCTTGTTTGAAGGAGAAATCATTTGTCTTTATGAATTTAAATAGCACAAGAAAACAGCATTTTACGTATATAGTAAGTGTTGGGAAATTTATGACTAAGAATCATACACCGTCACTTAGAAAGCAGTGATTTTGTCATCATGTGAGTGTGACTCTGAGTGGTTTTCCGCCTCTCTGTGTCGGCTCTGTGACAGACTGGCGACCTGTCCACGGCGTACCCCGCCTCTCGCCCTGTGACAGCTGGGATAGGCTCCGGCGCCCCCGGCGACCCTGAACTGAATGGAAGCTTGACAGTATTTACAAAGAAATGACTGGAGCTATGGAACCAGGAATTTTGTGCGTCGTCACGAGCAAAGAGTTTAGCAGACAGTGGAGTGGCGAGATACTGAAACGTTAACTTCAGCGGGTGAGTTGCTTTCCTGCAAAGGACAGCGGGGCAGCAGCCCTGGGTTTTGACAAATATACAAAAAGAAAGACGGAGATCTCAGGTTGACTTCAGCTGCCAGGTTGTATTTCCAAGCCGATCGCCTTGCGTCACATCTTCAAAGCACTCTCTGGGCCTTACGTAACCAAGCACTCAGTCTGGCACAACAATTCCCTTGTTTTCATCCCATAACAGTGTCACGGTTACATAACCAAGAGTAGACACCTCTGACCTGCTCTCTGGGGGTGAGGCAGGGGGTAGGGGGGTGATGCGAAGAGTCAAAAAAGGCTAAGCTCTTCAGCTTTGGGAGAGCAACACGTGTCTCGGGAGGATAAGATGTCTCCTCCCGCTGCGGTGTCCCCGCGGACAAATGAAAACACGCCAGGAGCCCTCTCTGCGTCACCCTCATGCCACGTCTCTCCCCACGCTGGCTGACCATATGTCCATATTTACCGAGAGATCAGCTGGAACACACACGGGGTTTGCGTTCGCCCTGTTCCTGTTGTTTAAGTCTTCTGCTCTGAGTGTGTTTGCATGTTTGACGAATTTACGGTGCTTACACGCTGAGGATGCTTCCAATCCTTTTGGGATTGATGTTTTCATTGCATGCACGCTTAAGACCAGATGAATGCATGAGTGTGCTGGACTTGTGTGAGCGCGTGTGTGACGTGGGGGCTATTGGAGTAGGGATTGTATATTGCTTGATCCCTGTGGTACCACTAATGTATGCCAGAGCTTGATATAGTCATTCTGAATGGGCCTGGTGCAGGGAGTGATAAGCTGATTAAAGCGCTGGGGCAGATGGGATCGCTGTGTTTTTGACTATATTTGATTGTGTGTGTGTGTGTGTGTGTGTGTGTGTGTGTGTGTGTGTCTTTCACTGGGACCTCCTGTATATCCCGTGGGAAAACAAAACTGGGTTGTCTGTGTTAGCTTAACATGTTGTTGCAGAGCACCGTGTTGCTCCCCTTATCTCTCAACACCCATCTCCCCATCTTCCACCCTCAGTCTTTATCTGTTCATCTAAATCATATAGGCCTCTGGGTGCTGCCTGCTTCCTAAGCACACACTGCATTATGTTTAGTTTACATTCCTCTATACATATGGACAGCAAGCAGCTTTAATCCGTCATTCGGCTGGCCTCAGGATATACCCTCACAGCACGTTCAGTGGATATAGAAAGTAAAATACCGGGGTTCTTCTGTTAAAAAAATGAGACCATGATATTTAATATCAAAACTTTTTCCACCTGTGACCTGTGCAGTTCAACTGAAAAAGAAACAAATCTGTTAGAGGGAAAATATGAAAATTAAAAATGCACAATAAGCTGGCTGCATAAGTGTGCACACCCTAAAACACCCTGTGAGGGCGTCTCTTGTGCACAGCCCTCTTCAGGTCACCCCACACGTTTTCAGTTGGATTTAGGTCTGGGCTCTAGCTGGATCACTCCAGAACTTCCGTTTCCTTCTGATGTGTGCTCGGGGTCACTGTGGTGCTTCGTCTTCGGAGTTGAAGCGGACGTCTGAAGGCTTTGGGTCAAAATTGACTGAGAGCTGGAAATGTTCATCTCGCCGTCCACCTTGACTGAAGCTCCAGTCCCACCTGACGAAAAACAAGCCCAAAGCACGATGCCACCACCACCATGTTTCACCGTGGGTATGGTGCTCTTCTGGTGATGCGCGGCCCCTTTTCAATCAGAACTGCCTTATTGTTTGTGGCACCCATTCAGCATATTGACAGGACAGCATCACACGGCTGCTGCAGATCTATCAGCCGAACATCCATGATGAGAATTCCCAGCTCCACCACATCCCCGAGGTGCTCTGCTGGATTGAGCTCTGCTGACCGTGGAGGCCATGTGAGTGTGGAGGACTCCTTGTGATGCTGAAGAAACAGCGTCCTCCTCTCTGACACCACTGTCAGGCAGTCCAGCTCCACACCCGCGATGTTGCTGTCCTTACAGATCAGTTTAATTTTAATTGACTCTTTTCTGTCTCCAGTTGGAAACATGTGTAGCCTACGCACCAGTTTTTCAAAATAAGTGTTGCTAAGCTGTCACCTGGTGTCTTAACCTTCATTTTGCTGACCTCAGCAGTGGTGTTTCGCATGGATGTAAACACACAAATGGCAGGCCATTAGCTGTGGAGAGAGAGGACTGTGATTGGCCCGTTCATTTATCACTGCATCTGCAAACCAAAAATCCAACAGAGCGTGACAGATTTGTTTGCTTTCACTTCCTGCTGGCTTATCACTGCGCTTTATCTGCTGCTGGACTTTAGTCTCAGTTGAACTGAAACTGGCCTGTTTTGTCATTATTAATATTAGGTTTGGTAACTTTCGCTATTATGCTGCAAGAAGTTTTATTTATTATCCAATTAGGCCACTTTTTATTTGATTCGTGTGCGCAAACAGTAGGAGTCGAAGTGTACTGCAGAGCTTTATAGTAACTATTCAAAGCAGGCCTAAACACACTCATGCATTTCCTCCTCTTCACAACTGTTTGCTTTTGTTGGTAATAAAAAAAAAAACATTTAAAACTTGTTTTTTGGGTTCTTAATTTCATAAATGCATTTTTATTTGCCTTGGTGCACAAAGCAAGGTCCGTAAAGGCATAGCCGGATGAATTTGGTGTGGAAGAACTTGACTGTCCCACACAGAGTCCTGACCTCAACCTCATCCAGCACCTTTGGGATGAACTAGAAGAGAGATTGCAAGCCAGGCCCACTCAGCCAGCATCGGTGTCTGACTTCACAAATGCTCTTGTGGATAAATGGGCAAAAATTTTTACTGAAACACTCTAAAATCTTATAGAAAGCCTTCCCAGTAGAATGGAAGCTGTTATAACTGCAGCGGGGGCTGAAAGCTACCTGTTTTCATAGGTAGTTACACATTTGCCTTACCAGCTAAAGGTCCCTGGTTCAATTCCAGGTGGGGCCATGAGCCCCTCTCACTGTGGAGGGTTGTGGCAGGAAGGGTATCCAGCGTAGAGCCTCTGCTAAAATACAGAGGTGGATTAATCTGCTGTGGCGACCCCTTGGGGAGAACACATTTTACATTTTGATAGGTTAAGTAATCACTGGCACAGTGGAACAGTGGTTAACGCCATGTCCTCACAGCAACAAGGTCCCAGCTGGGGCCCCCCCCAGCATGGAGTTTACATGCCTGCATGGGCTCTCTCATTCCACTCCAGCTCCCTTCCACAGCGCAGAGACGTGCACGGGTAACTGGCACTTTTTAATTGGCTGCAGGTGTGACCTGACCAGGTTGTGCCACTCCTCCCACCCCCTGACAGATGGGATAGGCTCCATGCAGATTTTTTTTTTTTTGGTGGGGGTAAGAATCGCTCAAAAATGCCTGTTTTTCTCAGTAAAGGCTGCTGACCCATGTCATGGAGAGACCATATTCAGGTATTCTAGGGTGTTTAAACAATGCTCTGTTGGTATCACCAGTCTAAACCACTGATACAAGGCAGGGTGGATCCATGTCACAGCAGAAGCCAGGACTCATCAGACCAGGCACCATTTTTCCAGTCTTCTCCTGTCCCAGTTTGGTGAGCTGTTGTGAATCGTAGCCTCATTTTCCTGTTCTCAGCTGACAGGATGGACACCTGTAGCCCATCCGTTTCAAAGTTTAGCATGTCGAGCATTCAGAGGTGCTCTCTCCTTTTCTTCTCGGTTTGCAACACGTGGTTCTTTGGGTTGCTGTTGCGTCCTTATCAGCTGGACGCAGTCTGGCCATTCTCCTCTGACTTCTGTCACCAACAAGGCATTTTCTCCCAGGGAACTGCCGTTCACTGGCTACATTTGTTCTTTCAGACCATTCTCTGTAAGTCGTAGAGATGATTGTGTGGGAAATCCCAGCAGATCAGCAGTTTCTGAAATACGGCCACTTTAATACCAACAACCATACAGTTAAAACCACCTTTTTTTTTTCCCCCAGTCAGATGCTCGGTTTTGAACTTCAGCAGGTCATCTTCACCATGTCTGCACCATGTCTGCTGCCATAGGATTGGCTGATTAGATGTCCACGCTAATGAGTAATTGAACAGGTATACTTAATGAAGTTGCTGATGAGTGCATACGAGGCACACATTTTCCATCCCCTGTCAGAGGCGTAGGCCATCACCGGCTGCCTGTGGACCTACTCCAACTCTTTGGGGAAAAGCATGAATAGCTCTCAATACGTGTGGTTAGAATTATTTCTTTGTTCCCTGAGAGTTAATACCTGCTGACTGCACAGGGTTAGAGTGAGGTTTGATGACGACTTCGATCTCAGAGAGTTAAATTCAAGCCTTTCAGTAAATTCTACAGCTTTTCTCTCGGCTGATCCTAATTGCCCAGCGTGGCCCCTTAGTGAAACTGAATTGCCCCTCTCCACTCCTCCCGTTTTCTTTCATGTGTTCATTAGTGGGATTTGTTCTCCCAGCAGAATCTCTGGTGCTGCTCGGGTTTTCAGAGCGCTCCATCAAAGAATCGACTGTTCTGAACTTTATTACTGTAAAACTTTTCTGACAACAGTACGACGCAAATAAACTTTTTCTGCGCGTTGACAAGTTATTTTTGACTCCCCTGAACGGCTGAATCCAGCTTTATCCAGCTAAAAATGAGTTGGCGCAAACAGTAATGATCCCACGGCGGTCCAGTTCGCTAAAAAACACACAACTTTTCCATGTAGATTTTTAAAACCCAATTTAACCCTGAAGATTTCAGTGCTGCAGTCTAATTAAGGTCATCTAGGAGTTATACACAGTAATATCAAAGTGTGTCTGTCTTGTGTAAGATGGGATTCCAAGTGTTTCATACTTTGCTCCTGTGTTTTTCCCCACAGGAAGAAGAAGACGTGGGAGGGTGAGCAGGAAAGCATGGTGTGATTAAGAGTGTTACGTTGGGATGCGTGTGTGTTCATGGGGGGGGGGTGCTGTGGATATTTCACAACAGTGACATACTCACACACCACAGCAAGCAACATTTCGTAACGCACATGAGACACACTCAGGCGGGACAGCACAGAGTTGCTGAGGAGCTGCTTCTGAAGCACACACACACACACACACACACACACACAGGATTCACATTAAAGCTCTTTAGAGAAGATGAGTGCAGAGAGATGATGTCAATAATTTAGCTTGCTTATAAAGTGGTTTATAAAAGCCTAAGAGACACTGAACGACAGAAGATGTGTGTAGTCAAAATGAATTCTTACTGTGCCTGAGAGTAGAGGTTTAAACACTGCTCAAAAACAATAAAGGAACACTTTTGAAAACACATCAGATTTCCATTGGGAAAACTCCTGCTGGATATCGATACTGATAAGGACCGGGTAACGAGGCCACATCGTTTGATGGAAATTAAAATGATCTACCTACAGAGGCTGAATTTAAAGACACCCCAACAATCAGAGTGAAGAAATGATGCAGCAGGCTGGTCCGTTTTGTGGCAGCCTGCTGCTGTAACGTTCTCCACGGCTTCTCCAGACCCTTTCACGTCTGTCACACGCGCTCAGGGTGAACCTGCTCTCATCTGTGATGAGCATAGGGCATCAGTGGCACACCTGCCAATTCTGGTATTCCATGGCAAAAGCCAGGCAAGCTCCACAGTGCTGGGCAGTGAGCACGTGAGGGCCCACTAGAGGACTTCGGGCCCTCAGACCACCCCCATGAAGTCTGTTTTTGATTGTTTGATCAGAGACATTCACACCAGTGTCCTACTGGAGGTCATTTTGTAGGACCCTGGCAGTGTGGCCAAACTGGAAAAAAAAAAGGTGAAAATATTTAATAAATAAAAAATGAAAAGTGGTGCGTACATATCTGTTCACCACCTTTGCTATGAAGCCCCAAAATAAGATCTGATGCTGCCAATTACCTTCAGAAGTCACATAATTAGTTCAATAAGGTCCAACTGTGTGCAGTCTAAGTGTCACATGATCAAAGTGTGTATACACACCGGTCCTGAAAGACCACACAGTCTGCAACACCACTAATCAAGAGGCTCCACCAAGCAAGACACACCATAAAATACAAATCATTGTTGGGTTATTAAAAAAGTATCCCAAACCTTAAAAAAATCCCACAGAGCACCATTAAATCCATCCTCGCAAAATGGAAAGAATATGGCACCACAACAAACCTGCCTAGAGAGGACCGTCCACCAAAACTCGCAGATTGTGCAGGGAGGGCATTAATCAGAGAGGCGACAAAGAGACCAAAGGTCACCCGGAAGGGGCTGGAAAGCTCCACAGCAGAGACTGCTGTCTCAGAGACTGCTGGACACTCCACACAGCTGGGTTTTACGGAAGAGTGGACAGAAAAAAGAGACTGATTATAGAAAAAATAAGAAAGCACATTTAGAGTTGGCCAAAAGGCACGTGGGAGACTCCTCAAACATATGGAAGACGGTCCTCTGGTCAGATGAGACTAAAACTGAACTTGTTGGCCATGAAGGAAAGCTCTGTGTCTGGTGCCAACACAACACCTCTCATCACCCCAAGAACACCATCCCCACAGTGAGGCATGGTGGTGGCAGCGTCATCCTGTGGGGATGTTTTTCATGGGCAGGGACAGGGAAACTGGTCAGAATTGAAGGAATGATGGAGGAAAACCTGTTTCAGTCTTCTAGAGATTTGGGACTGGGATGGAGGTTCACTTTCCAGTTGGACAATGACCCTAAGCATACTGCTAAAGCAACACTAGAGTGGTTTAAGGAGAAGATGTTGGAATGGCCTTGTCAAAGCCCAGACCTCAATCCAACTGAGAATCTGTGGCATGACTTTAAGACTGCTGTACACCTGTAGCAATATCATGAAGGGCCAATACTTTTACAAGCCACTGTATACAGTGCAAATTTTAGATTGGCATGGGTTCTTATGACCTGCGATGGACTAGCGTTCCATCCAGGAGGAGTTTAAACCCTAAGTCGCTTCACGCTACAGAAACCGGGATAAGCACCGTCCTGATGAGCCAGTAGGCTCGGGTGTAAAAAGCCCGGACTTTATGGGTTCTTATGGCAATAGCAACAACTCCCAGTATATATTTATTGCTGTCACGGTTCCTCATCCACATGCAAATGTAAAAGTCATGCGATGCTGATGCTTACAGACATTGAACGAGATCTTTTCAAATTCTCATCTGGACGGAGGTCGTCATAACAAACAAGGATTAGCATGGATGTTGCATGAGGAGCCTGGGCCCAACATGGCGGTGGCTGAGGGGAAAGTTTGCAAACACAGTATGAAAGCACCTGGCCAGAGTTCTGGGAAATGAGACACAGGTCTAAAAGTACCTTCGTTTTCCTAAAAGGCTAATAAGCTAAGCAGAAAGTGCAGATTTAAATGCTCTGGCTGTTTCATTTCAGCTTCTAAAACCTGAAATCAAGCCAGTGTTTTTTGTTTTTTTTTTTTCTCTCCATTTTCCTCTCTGTACTTCTCTTTGTTTTAATGTTATTCTTTTTCCCTGGCATTTTTATGACTCACGCTTCTTGGAGCGTAAGTGCGGACTTTCCAACAGGAGTTTGGACTGACCGGAGGTCTCAGACTCAGCCAAGTAATCTGTGAACCGATCTGTTGGACTTTAACACGACAGCAGCTCCACGTGCAAACGCCAAACAGACGTGTATTTGGATCCGCCGCTGCCTTTTTGCGATCATGTGACGTCTCTTTCACAGAGCAGCCAGCACCTTCTGAGGGAGGACAGGATGTGGAAAAGGCAATCCAAATAATGGTGCTCTCTTAACAGAACATTTAAAGAGTGGAGGGGGAGAGAAAAACACAAGCGAGGAAATTCTGATTTGAACGTACGTCACTGCAAAGCTTAAAAGCACCATGACAGATTTTTTTTTTATTAGTAATTGGATGGAATTTTTACCGCAGCCAAAACAAAATCTCTCTTCTTTACTCCTCAGCAGCAATCAGTGGATACATGGAGTTTACCCGCCTCTGAAAAACTGCCAAACGCACAAAAAAATGTGCCTGGCAAGTGTGTGAGAGAGAGACGGAGAAAGGCGGCGCACTTCCAGAGGCTTAGTGCTTAGATAACCTCAGAGTGAATGAAAAATCCCAGCTTCTGACTAACCAAAAGCACACTGGATTGTAGGTCAGTCTCCACCTTGCTGTCATTCGATTAAGACTGAGAAAACATGTTTGGTGGTGTATGCAGGCACCTATTCTGTGATAACTCTTGCAGATGTTAGTGGATTGCCGTATTTACATCATGTAGCTCTTTTCGAAAAGGTTGCTGCAAACTTTCCTCAGAGATTTTGCTCCATACTGACATGGCAGCATCACACAGTTGCTGCAGATTCGTCGGCTACAGAATTCGCTGTTCCCCCACACCCCAGAGGCGCTCAACTGGACTGAGATCTGCTGGCTGTGGACGACACTGACACTGTGATGTTCAAGAAAGCAGCTTGAGAGGATCTGAGCTTTGTGCCACGGTGTGTTATCCTGCTGGAAGCAGCCGTCAGAAGATGGCACACTGTGGTCATGAAGGGATGGACATGGTCAGCAACAATACTCAGGTAGTCTGTGGGGTTTAAACCGCGCTCAGCTGAAAATTTCCTCCACACCGTTACACCACCAGCAGCCTGAACCACTGATACAAGGCAGGATGGATCCATGCTTTCATGGTGTTCACACCAAGACCCCACCATCCAAAAGCCACAGCAGATATTGAGACTCATCACACCTGGCACCATTTTTCCAATCTTCTGTTGTCCAATTTTGGTGAACCCGTATGAATTGTAACCTCAGTTTCCAAGTCCTTATCTGACAGGCGTGGCACCTGGTGTGGTCTTCTGCTGCTGTAGCCCATCTGCTTCAAGGTATGGTCTACTGCACACCTGGGTTGCAAGCAGTGGTTGTTTGAGTTACTGTTGCCTTCCCACCAGCTCAAAGCAGTCTGGCCATTCTCCTCTGACCTCCAACAAGGCATTTCTGCCCAGAGAACAGCTGCTCACCTCTGATATTCTCTCTTTTTCAGACCATTATCTGTAAACCTGAAGAATACAATAATAAGATGATTTGCTTTGGCGACCCTTAAGAGGAGCAGCCAGAATAAGAAGAAGAAGAAGAAGAAGAAGAAGAAGAAGACACTACAGAAGCTGAGTTTGGGCACTTGAAGCTACTTGGTCAGGGTGAGAAGCAGACTGTATTCTGGGGTCAAATATGCTGCTTTACATCGGTCAACACTTCTATGAAAAATGATGGGTTGGGAGTGAGGGCCCATCTTACTGATGCCATAACCCAGTGTGTTAGACACAAATGTGGCACCCCCTTTTCCACCCTGGGTATGACGGTGGGCTACAACAGTCCTAAGGCTGGAAGCTGGACTTGACCTATCAGTAGAGCTAAATTGTGTCAGGGCCCCCCGCCCTCTAGGTCTGACCCTGCTGGTTTCTTTCTTTCTCTCCCTCTTTCGTTTTCCATCTTTCCTCTCTGTTTGTCTGGGTTGGGTCTGGGCTAATTTCTGTGCTTGGTTTCAGTTGCAGGTGTGGTCCACAGCTGGTCCTCATCTGCCACTGTCCAGGATATTTAAGCTGAGCAGTCTCACCTACATGCAACCGGAACGTTTAGCTACAAACCTTGAAGTAATCTAGGCCAGTCCTTGTTATGTTTCCTGTTTCCACACACCGGCTTCACGGTATCACTGGACCTTCATGAAAACATATTCAATTCATTTCACTTTTTTAAATTCAATTTTATTTATATAGTACCAGTTCATAACAAAAGTCGCCTCAAGGTGCTTTACAGGTACTTTAAGGTAAAGACCCTATAGCATTACAGAGAAAACCCCAACAATCAGATGATCCCCTATGAGCAGCACTTGGCAGCTGTGGGAAGGAAGAACTCCCTTTTAACAGGAAGAGACCTCCGGCAGATCCAGGCTCAGGGAGGGGCAGCCATATGTCTCCGCTAGTTGGGGGTGAGAGGAGAGAGAAGAGAGCAAAGAGAAAGAAGGATGCTCACCTATGGAACACGGAGCTGGGAGCACAAACTCCTTATCAAGAACTGGAGACTGAAACTCCCATTCCAAGACCATCGCCTGTTTTAAGTACAGTTTCCTTAATAAATCTTGCTTTTACTTAGCTGTTTGTCCGCTTTTGGATCTGCACACCACACCGTGACAAACGGACAGAGCAGAGTGAACTTTTTACAGCCGTAAACAGCTGTTACAGTATTATGGACGGCAAATTTACGACCCATTAACTACTTCTCCGACTCTCCTGCGAACACTGGTTCAGTGAAGCCTGGACTCTCTCGCTACCAAACTTCTCTGTTCATGCAGCCTTTTGTTTCTGATGAGGCCTAATCGGAGCTAAAAGACCATGAAGGGATGATTCCCGCTCCGCTTTCTGCGCGACTGTTTCTGCCAGGCACAAACACTTAGTCATGATGTCTAAACGCACACACACATACATACACTCAGGCCCAATCAAAGTGCACAAACTGAATCTGTTGCTGAGACAGACAATGAACCAGCTCATTCCTCTGTCTCACGTCAGCACCAATCCATTCATAATCATTTCCCTCTTTCAAGCCTGTCGCCTGGATTTGCTTCCGCTTTTTGCAGCTGGTCTTAAATCCTCTCTCCTGTTTGTACTGTGTGTGTGTGTGTGTGTGTGTGTGAGATCACCTCTGGCCTGCTTTTGTGTGTGCATGCCAGACATACATTTTTTTCCCTTTAGTAGATACGCTTGTGTGGTTGAGAAGATAGCACTGGCTTTTTGCTCCTGATACTGTATAGACACATTTTCATGAGCACTGTGAGGGCCAAACAGTAAAAAAGTTGCTGCTATGCAGCTCAGTCTGCAACCTAAGCAAATTAACATGAAGATGTTTCCTGAAGTGAAATTGAAAGTAATCAGATCAGGTCATTGATCTGCTTGCTTTTCCATGTTCAGGCATGAACTGATTACAGCACTATGAAAAAGTCTCAAGCCGTGTTGCTTGGAAAATGGGAAACGGGTGCAACAATTTATTTAAACATGTGAGCATAAATGGAAATACAGCACAAACAGAGTTTGTGCAATTCGAACGATCTTGAAAGTCAATATTTTTTGTTACCACCTTTATTCTTCAACACAGCCTGAACTCTTTTAGCCGAGCTTTCTGTCATTTCTTTAAGCAGTCTCAGGAATAGTTCTCCAGGCTTCCTGAAGGACATTCCAAAGCTCTTCTTTGGATGTTGGTTGCCTTTTGTTCTCTTCTGTCAACATGATCCCACACTGCTTCAGTAATGTTGAGGTTCGGGCTCTGGAGAGCCCAATCCATGACTGATAGTGTTCCATTGTGTGTTCTTCCGTCCAGGTAGGCTTCTCTACTGCACTGATAGTGTGTTTGGTATCATTGTCGTACTGGAAAATGAAGCCGTTGCCAATCAGATGCTTTCTGAGTGGTACTGCATGGTGGATCAAAATCTGACTGTACACTCCTGAGTTCATAATTCCGTTAATTTTGACAAGATCCCAAACACTACTGGCTGAAAATGCAGCACAAACAATGACGGAGCCTCCACCGTGCTTTTGTCATATTTGAGTGTGTGATGTGTGATGACCCTTTCACTGAGATGATTTCTGATGAGTCGGCCCAAACGGAATCTGTGGATGATTTTCATAGTTTCCTGCGGTGACCCAGGAGGAAAATTACCCAGGTCATCATCATCAATGGTTATAAATTTAAAAAAAAATCATAATCAGTGTTTCCTGAGCAAATATGTTGATTTTTTAAAAACGTTATAATATATATATTTTTTAATCTATGAAAAAATACAAAAAAGAAAAAAATCAACCAAAATTTTATTGAATATTGCAACAGGCAAGACTCCATTTTCTTTCCTGATGGCTACCATAGGTTCTCCAACAGGTTTGGAAAGATACTTTGGGTAAGGACGAGTATTCATTTGTGGCAATCTACATTCTTGCCAGTAGATGTCACCGATTCTTACACACTGCTCATTTAAGCCAGTCTGTTTTCCCTCCCAAGCTATAATTTTACACTGTCAGTGGGTAGCCTTTAGTGTCATTTTTCAACAATAA
This sequence comes from Etroplus canarensis, assembly GCA_015106775.1. Classification (NCBI taxonomy): domain Eukaryota; kingdom Metazoa; phylum Chordata; class Actinopteri; order Cichliformes; family Cichlidae; genus Etroplus; species Etroplus canarensis. The sequence continues at coordinate 12,293 of VUQH01019649.1, read as the reverse complement.
CATTGCCCACAATGAATTTGTATGAATTTGTCTAATTGCATGGACTTACCAGGAAATATTTCAACGTTGAATAAACATCGCCTGGTGGTTTTTATTGTTGACGTCTAGTCGTGGTTCAAAGTTCCAAAATGAAAGTTGACCCAACGTTGCTGATGTTTCCTCCATATCGGATAAATGTAGATTTTAAAAATTGTCTTTAGGTTGTTGTAGGACTTTCTTGCAAGAGAAAGTTTGTGTTCAAGAATTGTTTTCTACTTTCTCTTTATCATTTAGAATAAAGACAAATAAAGCCGTCTCGATAGAAAGAATGAGCCGGAATATCAGAAATACACACACCCCAAGGAGGTGTCTTATACTTGTAACCTTCCTCACCGCAGCCCATCTCCAATTCTACTGAGCAATTTCAGTTCTCACTCAAAAGTGCAACATCCCTTATAATGCTGATATCAGGGACGAGGAGGCAATGATTCTAACAGTCTGTCGGGTTAAGTTCACCATGCAACAAATGAGATGGAATTTAAACCATGAATTGCTTAAAAATGTTGGTTATTTCGGAATGGGCGTATTGATACTCTGGTATCGGTAGTTTACAGTTGATTTTTTTTAAAATATCACGATACCACTGCGCTAATACTGTACAAAATGTGTAATTTGTTTGTACTTCTGAACGCTTCAGGCATTGATTATGGCCGACTATCCTGAGCGATTCTGGCTCTGGAGGTCGAGTGGCTCATCTTCCAAAAGGAAGGTTGGTGGTAGAAGACACTGAACTCCAAATTGCTCCTGATGCATCCAATGGAGTGTGAATGTGTGCATGATAGTTAAATGTGCTTAGAATAAAGTGCTGTGTGTATGAATAGGTGAATGAGGCTGGTAGTAAAAAGTGTTTTGAGTGCTCAGAGTAGAAAAGTGCTTTATAGGCACCAGTCCATTTACCATCTGTCAGATATCAGTGCTGAAGGCTCACTGCGCCGTCTAGTCAAGCACTGCCTCAATCCTCACTCTACTGAGCTCACTCTGAGCTTTCGTAGTAAATAAAGGAAATAAAAGACCAACCAGCATCAGCTGCTTTCATTGAAAAACTCTGGTGCTGCTTAGTAACTCCAAGTGTTGTTCATAAACCACACAAAGGATGTTGAGATGTCAGAATAAGGTCAATGACCAAGTTCTTTCAATGGAATAAAAACGAGTGAAATGATCATTTTGCACTTTGTTGTTGGTGATGATGATGTTCTGTTATGATGTTTCACTGGTTTAATGCAGGTTCTTGAGCACTATGTTGATTTTTCAATTAAAGAAATATCATTAATTTGTATTATTTCGAAGTCTAGTTATTATTATAATAATTTTAAAAAGATTTGTTCCTCATATTTTTATTTAATTTACTCATAGATCTATTTCGTTATCATTTTATAGGTGATCCTTTCAAGTATTTATGTTTATGAGTTTAAGTCATCTTTCATATTGTCCTTGTGATTTTCCTTTAAGGGGCAAAAAGCATTGGTATAGATGAAAAAGTGCCATAAACTAACGGTATCCTATTGAAAGGAAAAATGCTGGTATCGCCCAACAGTAGGAGTCTGTGTCCATGGAGAAAACGTTGCATGAATGTCTGTTCACAGCCGCACAATAACTAATCTGGTTAGTGTGCGGTTGTGAACAGACATTCATGGTGCCTGTAATTCCTTCACTGCAATAATCTGATCTACGTTTCTTACTCTGTTAAGAGACGGTCTGACCCCAACAATGTCAACATCCAACCGCCTACGGGTCAGGTTTGGCAGTTGTGCCACGACGGTTTCGACTGGTGGAGACGACGCTGTGGTTTCAACCGTGTTTGTTGGGTTTGTACTGTATATAATTGAGCTGTACGAATTCTTCTTCACATTTGGCATGAAAGCAGCATTAGTGCTCAGATCTGACCAAACATGGACAGAACCGGTGAAGTCAAAAGGAAAGGTGGAAAAAAGAAGTCCCACAGACAGAACTTCTTCCTCATGTTAGAAATTGATGCTAAAGGGGCATCCCTGAAAATGACACAAAGGGTACCCATTGGCTTAAAATATGATGAAGGTGTTCCTAACTAAGTGTCAGCACGAGACGAGTCAGGCGTGAGAATAGGTTTCTTAACCACGGTTGTTCTGGTGATATCTGTGTCGGAGTTTGGCACGTGTGCCTCCATCGACTCCTCTTGTGACCACTAGAGTCATTATGGCGATTGGTCATGGGGGCCTCATGTGCACAGGAACTGTATGTGTGCGTCAGCTGTCTTTGACCGTTGGACTGCAGCTGGTACTCGGCGATACAGTAAACAGGCCATGTGCAGCTGTCATTTGGACTCAACTATGGGAAGGTATTTAATAAAGTGGACAACCAGCCAAGCGCACTTTGCCAAGTGTGTTTATGCCAGCGATGATGCTGTGGATTAGAAAATCCTACTTAAACATGTTTCATCTGTATTAAAATGCAGAAACTTGTACGTGATGTGGATCAGAAACCCTCGTGTTGATAAAACCGGCTTGATGGCTTCATCTCCGCTTTGAGCGTGTCCGTCCCAGTGGAGCTTTTCTGAGCTGGTAAAAATATTCAAGTCGATCCAGGCGCTGCTGCCCCGCTGAGACAGTGAAGTGACTGAAAACCGCCCGGGGAGCAAACTGCGATTTCACAAATTGACCAGAATTTGTAATAAAGCGAGCGCTCAAATCTCTCCCTCCATCTTAAAACAGCCGGGAACAAAAAGACAGACAGGAAGAGCCTGGAGCATAGACACAGTGACAGAAACAACGCTTGGGGTGTTCAGACAGTGGAAATAATACACACAACTGCAACATTCGCACAAACAATGACAGCTTTTTTTTAATTTCTTCCCTTCAGCTGCGTTTTCATCCTCTGAGAAGATATTCAGGGAGTAAAAACCCTCCTAGTTACACATGCACTAGGTAGCCCACTTTTGGCTGTGTGTTAGCTCATGTCTGTAAGACTGCACAGCTTATAATCGGTTTGACAATGAAGCTAAATCTCTTTTGTTTCACTTAAGCACGCGGCAAAATCGGCTTTTTCCCCAGTGTCTCACATCAAACACAGACAGCCATGTGAAAAATGTACACCTTCTTTCAGTTCTAAGGTTTAATGTATCAGAACATAATAAAAAAATCCTCTGGTCCCCACAAGGTCTAAGGATTAAGTAAACCAAAACTGAAGCTGATGAGAATCAGCTTGGCTAGAAAGTCGTGAGGATTTGTTGTGGGGTGGCCTCTTGAAGTGCTGTTGTAACAAAGTCGACAAGAAGCGATTAGGACTCCGTTGGAGCCATTACAGAATGGTTACAGTAAAGACACAGAATGTTCAGGAAGCAGAAGGAACATTTTTCAAATTCACAGCATGTTGTGAGGTATATGACTTTCACGAGGTGAGGTGTTGCACCTGCTTCGTTGAGGGAAAAATTTGCTGAACCGGCCCGATGTGATTATGAAATATTAGGATGCTGTCACAAAACCATTACAACATCAACGACCCCGTTTTGACATGTTGTGAAGGTAAAATCGAAACCCTTCCTGACAGCTTTTGAAATTTTATAATTTGCACCCTGACTTCTGCGACAATATGCGGTGTTTAAAGTCTTGCTAATCGTTACGGCGCTCGGTGAATTCAATCATGAAGTTCTTATGATGCGTTTAGGATTCACTAAGAGCTGAATTTGCACTGATTTGTAAACACATTAGTGTATGTGGGATTTTGGTTGAAGCCAAAATGCTGAAGCAGTGCGTGAAAAACTAAGTACACCCCATGGGATTTAAGAGGGTAAGTAGCAGCCAGGAGCTGCTGATTCTCTGGGGGGCAGCAATAGCGTCGGAAGACGGAGGACGGATTTGCAAGGCAGAGAGTTGCTGAGGGAACTGGTTCAAGACCTGACTGGAGCTGGACCCAGTGGTCACCCAAGGGTCTGCCCTGGAGGTGGACCAGAAGGCCAGAATGACGTCACCCACTGAGCACTGCTGGTTTGGCTTTCAGCAAGGCACCAAACCCCCACATAGCATAGCTCTGTGGCACCTGAAATGTCAGCCTTCTATGCTGACTTCCCTCACTGCATGCTAAGTGTATGTGTGCATTACAACCTGTAGGAGTGTCAGCAATTTGAATTTCCCCCCTGGGGATTATTTAGGTGTGGTTTGTTTGTTTAAAATCAGAAACTGGAGGAGAAATCTGGAACATTTGGGTGTGTTTTAACATGATTCCAAGGAAAAGACATCATCAGCTAGCTTAAAAAGCAATTGTTGCTGCCCAACAGTCTGTTAAGGGTTATAAGGCCATTTCCAAATAATCTGAAGTCCATCATTCTACAGTGAGAAAGATTATTCACAAGTGGAAAATACTGAAGGCAGCTGCCAATCTTAGGATTCCTAGCAAATTCACCCCAAGGTCAGACTGTGCAATGCTCAGAGAAATTGCAAAAAACCCAGGAGATACATCTCAGACTCTGCAGGCCTCAGTGGAAGACTGAACAACTCTGGCTTGCTTGGAAGGGTTTCCAGGAGAAAACCTCTTCTTATCAGCACAAACTGCACATCACACCAACTGTCAGCACAGTGGACGAGGGGTGATGATTTAGGCTTGTTTTGCATCCACGGGACCTGGGCACCTTTCAGGCATTGATTTCACCCTGAACTGCTCTGTATACCAAAGTATTCTAGAGTCAAATGTGGGGCCATCTGTCCAGCACCTAAGGCTTAGCCCAAACTGGGTCACGCTACTCGATAATGATCCCATGCACAGCAGAAAATCTAAGACAGAATGGCTGAAAAATAAAAAGACTCATGAATTTGCAATGGCCCACTCAAAGTCCAGACCTCAGCCTGACTGAACCGCTGTGATGGAACCTTAAGAGAGCTGTGCTTAAACAAATTCCCACAAATCTCAAAGTTTGCTCTGTGAAGAAGAGTGCTTTTGAACTCGGTAAGGACCAGATGATTGTTTGTGACTGCATGCACAATGCGTCTGGATCATACACCCGTTTATTCCACATGTACACAAATTGTCTCGGATGGTGCGGAAGCACACACAAACACTCTGACGAGGAGTGTCTGAAGCGAAGGCCGAAGGAGTTAGTGGTGATTCAGACACGATTAGAGCAGCAGCGTCCCATCACATGCAGTCACACACAGCAGTGTGCTTCAGTTTTTCTGCAAAAATTAGCTTTGACAAATGTCAATTCCTCAGCATTACAAACTGTTTAAAAGGAGCTGCCGCGGCAGTTTGTCACACCGGTTTTATTCTATTTTAATGCTTCTTTTCATCTTCCGACTCAGCATCTCACAGCCAGAAGACTGCTGCTAAATTATCACAGCGCCGTGGAAGGCATAAAATAAGTGGAGCGATTTTAATGTGAAGTAACCCATGAACCAGCCTGATATCTAGGTTAGCGCTGAGTGTTGTTTCTGGTCTCGTCGGCTCATCTATCCACTCATCTTACTGAGGAAGAGCGCGCCTGCAAGCACGGATTAATATTTCACTATTGTTGTACAACGGATTTGTGTGTGTGTGTGTGTGTGTTTGTAAGAATGAGTGTCCATCTCATGTGTGTATGCGCGTATTTAGATCTGTGCGGAGGCTGAACCGTGTATGCATGTCTGTGTTCTTGCAGTTTCATCAGTGGAGCTTGGTTGCATCTAATATACTGTGTATCTGCATGAGTGCCTCAGTGAATTCCTTCATTGCACTTATGTGGGTGTGCGCGAGTTCAAGTGTGGCAGCAGTATTTATCGTCTTTTCATGCCAAAGGTCACAGTTATGTTCTTTATGCTGGATAGTGAGCACCACAGCACGTTCTCCTTCACTTTTTGCACACTTGCACTAAATGCGTGGTGTAAAAACTCTTCGGTATGTCCTTCCACTCAAACTGAGTTTCTTCCTGTTTGCTTTGATTAAACTTCAGACATGAACTGGAATCCACCAGTGGAAAGTTTCACTGAAACGTCCATTTTTGTCAGGTGCCTCCGTGTCCTGTTTCCACCATTACTGGCTGTGTAGAGACAATGGTCCAGTTTTAGAAAGCCACATTAGATCGTTGGAGCAGTGGCGTGCCATAAGTCCCGGGATTGTCAGCCAAGAAGCTGCGGGTTGCATCCGTTTGGACCTTTGTGTGCACTTGGTTTCATTTTTTTTATTTTACTTGTTGATGTGTTTTGTTTCCCACTCGCTTTTCACTTTCGCATTCACTTAAACATTAGGAACAGACATAAACATGGTCCCACGAGTCCCCCGTAGGACCCTAAAGGGTGAATGACTTCTAAACACGGCAGTTCTTGGTTTCGTGACAGTTCTTAAGCTGTAATTAAATGGTAAATGTACTGGTGCTTATATAATGCTTTTCCACTCTGAGCACTTAAAGCACTTTTTACCACAAACCTCATTCAGTCATTCACACACACATTCATACAGCACTTTATTTTATGCCTTTAAGCACGTTTATCACACACATTCGCACTCAATGGATGCATCAGGAACAGTTTGGGGTTCAGTGCCTTGCCCAAGGATGCTTTGGCATGTAGCCTGGAGAAGCCAGGGATCAAACCACCAACCTCCCTATTGGACGATGACCTGGTCTACCTCCGGAGCTACAGCTGCCCCATATTATACTTTTGCTGCTAAGGGCGCTGTCACACCATGATGATTTACAACGGCATTCACAATGTGAAGCCCATTTATACCACTTCCCTAAAATGCACCACATACGCCATTATACGGTAGCTGTATGTTAGAAACAGTACGACTGGAACACACCAAATACGTCTACAAACGTCAATATGAGTTGGAGGTAGGTTTGATATATGTTACACGTAGGTTAAAACATGTTACTCATAGGCTACCACAATCTCATGTATGCAAATTTGATTACAAATCAACCTGACATGAAATTCATGAAGATTCATTGCCAAATGACCACTGGAGCACAGCATTATGAAACTGATAAGAAATGGTTATGATAAGAACGGCTTGCGAACCATTATGGAGTGATTACGAAAATCTTGCAAAATATGATGAATTGTTTAAGAAACTGAAGGTAAATGTTGCAGAATGTTACGAGGTATTTCTGACTTTCGTGAGGCGAGGTGTCGTGCCTGCGTCACATGTGCTTTGTGAACGTTTGTCGAGGGAAAAATTAGCCAAACCAGCCCCATGTGGTTTGCAAAAGATTAGGATGCATTTACAACATTTACAAAGCAGTTACAACAGTCTACGACACCACTGGGTCATGTTTGAAAAGGTTTACAAAATCGTAACACTGTGAAAGTTTCAAAACCGGTGTTCAAGACAATGCAAGGTCATGGGCGACACTTAACAACTGAAATCACAAAGCGCTTACGACATGTTTGAGATTCATTATGAACTGAATTCATGTGGATTCATAATAAGTTTCACATACACAAGATTGTGGCTTTAAGCACGTAGAACATGTACTTTTACATCCCTGAGAAGAGACTATTGGCACCCTAAAGTAACTGTTGAGTCAAACACAGTGAGACTAAGAGCTTTTTACTTTAACTACAGGTGCTTTTTTCAATACTGCAGAAGCTACCAGCGTAATACTTAATAATAAAATTTACTTGCAGCTTCCCATCGTGATAACATTTAGCTTTATGGCTTCAGGGGTTCAGCAACCGCTATCTAGAACCATATATTCCACGGTGATGTGCAGTTTAATGTTTTGATGTGACCAAGGTTTGAAGCCTGTTTTACTAACTTCAAAGTGTTGAGTAAAGACTGTGACTACTTCGGTAGAGGAAGATTGTTTTCAAACATCCATCCATCCATCCATTTTCTGCCACTTATTCAGGTCTGGGTTACGAGGGCAGAAGAATAAGTGCCCAGACCTCCCTCAACCGTGGCCACCTCCTCCAGCTCTTCTGGGGGGACACCAAGGCGCTTTCATGCCTGAAACACCTGCGCCCAGTAGGGAATCCTTTGTCAGATGCCCAAACCAACCCAGCTGGCTCCTTTGATGTTGGAGACGCAACGGCTCAGCTTCTAGTCCTGAATGACCAAGATCCAAACCCAGTATCTAAAGTAGAGTCCAGACAGCCTTCAGAGGAAGCTCATTGCCACTGTCTGTATTCATGCTGTCATTCTTTCAGTCACTATAGGTAAGAGCAGAAACGTAAATCAACAGCTTCATTTTCACACTCAGCCCTCTCTTCTCCACAACAGACCGCTACAGCTGCTCGAGATAGTTGAACTCGTCCACTTGGGGCAGCAACTCATTTCTAAACCGGAGCGGGCGGCTGAGAACCATGTCCTCAGGATTGGACGTGCCAAATCTGCTGCTTATTGCCTAATATATGTTGAATCAAAGGCAAAAAGTCAAAGGAATTTTGCTACGCAATGAAAGCGTGCATAAAGCTACTGTACTTGTGGTGGCATTGATTACATATTTGTGGATTTAAGATTATAATAGCATGCGGCTAACCACTGTAGCACTCACTATCTCATATTTATTGCTCTCTAATGCCAACTTGTGCAACATAACAGGCGCTGGGAAAATAGACAGTGAGACAGTGTGTAGGTGGGTTTATGAGCAACATATGATCCCTGATAGTGATAGAGGGTACTAGCATAACGACAATGGATATGCAGTAGCATTTATCTCACACAGAAGCAGGTAAGTAAAGAAGAGTTTGTGTGCAGCATGGTCATTCATGCCATTCGTGAGCCGCCTGAGCCAAGTATGTCTATTAATGTATTGCACGAGGCTGTTTGTCATGCACCGAGAGAGAACACTGCAGATCACTGTGTGTAACCTGACACTTTAGAATATTTGTTATTAAGTCATAAAAACTGATATGGCTAAGTGAATAGTGCGCATTGCTTTCCCCTCCAGATTTGCCAGTTGGTAATTGAGCGATTTCTCCTCCTCCGGCTCTATAATGGGCTTGTCATGCTGTGCTGCTCAATGCATCTTCAAAAGGAACCAAGTCTCTGTGGCTCAGAGGCGAGGGCTGTAAACTAGGTCGCCAGAATGAGCCAAGGAATTTTGCAAGACAGGATTGAAAGTTTGTGTGGGTTGTGCGTGCATGAACGTGGAGGGGGGGCTGAAATAGTGCATTATTAAGGTGTATTGGCTGGGGCTTGAGTGCATGCTTCTGGTTTATTTGGGAGACACCCTCTCAATGTGGCTGCTTTAAAAATGCTGTAAAGGGATTCTTTTCCCCCCAGTGGGTTTTTTTTTTTTTTTTTGTTTCGAGTCAAATTTGGGCAGATTTGAAGGTAAAGCGAGGGTGAAATCTTGGCGAGAAAAGAGGACAGGATGTTCCAAACCCCAGCAAACCCAGACAACTCTTATCGTGGCTGGCAGTCAGACAGGGGCATGTTTTAACCTCGGAGGCCTTGCGCCTGAGCAGTCGATCGCACAGCTGCCTCCTGTGTGGAAGAGGTGGAAGATGATAATTGGCTGGTACCCCAGCCCCCCACCTCCATCTGTTTCTGCCCGCTCGACGCTGTCCCGTCCATAAATGTCCACTCTCTTTCCTTTTTCGCCCTAACTGTGGCTTTTAAGAGGGGCTAAAACGGTATGTCTAATGCTGCGAGCCAGCAGGGGGTTCTTGCACGTGTGGCTAACAGCCTCGTTTGAGTGCCAGACCTGGGAAGCTTTTACGTTTGACGAGGTGAGATCCCACGAGCCTTTTCAGCATCTCACTGTCAATCAGAGAACACAAGACGTGGCTGCGGGGGCCGTTTCTTCGCCTGTCACGTGGCCGCTGAAACATGGCACCCCGGGGCCCATAATTCAGAAGCGTTTCTTCATAACGGCGCTCTCTTGCGCGACTAACTCATGAAATATGTAAACAGAGATGCTGTAAGCAGTTTTGTTGTGACCCCGGCTCTTTGTGAGAGTGTGTGGGTCTCGATAGGTGTGGAAGTGTTTCTTCGAGCGTGCATGGGTGTGCGGGTGCCTGTGTAGAACGAGGGGGTGTGAATAAATTATGGACGCCCTAGCTTTCAGAGAGGAGTAGCAGCTGTAGCGGCAGCTGATGAGCACGGTTTGCCTGCTTTGACCTGACTGTACATGCACGCTGAGCGACACCGTGACACA
>VUQH01019642.1:9865-20829 GCA_015106775.1 Etroplus canarensis | reverse complement strand
TATATATATATATATATATATTTTAGAAGGTGTATGGTGGTGTGTCTTAATTGGAAGTTTAGGCATAACTAAGATTTTTTAGACAAAGGATTGTAGAGTCTAGAGAATCTGATCACATAGTTGGAAGCAGATAGATAGATAGATAGATAGATAGATAGATAGATAGATAGATAGATAGATAGATAGATAGATAGATAGATAGATAGATAGTCTCTCTATTCCTCTCCTCTGTCTCTGTTTGAGAGTGGCTCTCCATTACAGTCCTCCTGTTACTTGATCAAATGTACACCTGTGACCCACTGTCCAGGCATATCGTATAATCCTAACATGCACCCAGCTTTACTTTCCATTCCCTGTCAGTTCATTCAGTCTGCCAGTCTGGTCATAGCACAGAGGCCAGCTTGAGTTTTGCATCTTGTTTGGAACTCTGCTTAATTTTATGCCTTCATGTGCCTCAGGCCCACCGAATCCATGTTCGCTGCCTTGTCGCCTTGCTCTGCTCATTCTACCACCGCCTGTTAGCCTGTCACTTGCCAACTCAACAGCTCATCATCTCCACTGTGAAATTCTAGCATCTCTCGAAACTATTAAAATGTATTTATAAATCCAGAAATGGTGATAGCAACATCAAGACCTGAATGGCATAAGTGACAACAGATTATAACATTGATTAAGTCAGAAACAGCGTGAAAGGAGGACTTGTGGTGGAAGTGGGTTGTGCAGCAGCTTGCAGTGTGCAGCAACTGTAGCAGCCTACATAGCATGACCTAAATAAAATTTGCCAACTGGATGTGTGGAAGGGTATCAGCTACCACTCTGTGGACTGGTTATGAGATCAAATGATCAGCCAGACATTGAACTTGACTTGTGAAGTATCTGAATGCTATGCTTGATTTGTGACAAACTATTACTAAATAGTAATGCATGAACTCTATAAAGCCTCTTTTGTTTGATAAAAATATGATATTAAAAGGATAGACTCCTTTCTGACCAGCCAACAAAAACTATGTGTCAAAACTTACAATTCTGTGAAAAACAATTTACACCATTATGTAGCGGTTTACACAATCACCTTACAAGTGAAAAATACCTGGTTCAGTTTCAGGTGGGGGCATCAGGAAGGGCATTCAGCGTAAAGCCTCTGCCAAATTATCAATGCGGATTAATCCGCTCTGGCAACCCCTTTGGGGAAAATACAAGGGAGCAGCTGAAGGTACTGTTTTTGTAAGGGTAAGTAGCAGTACAATTAGAATTAGACTGAACATGTATGGCTTGTCTGGAAGGGTTGTCTGGAGAAAACATTTTCTCTTTAAAGAGTACATAACAGTAAGACTTACAAAGTTGCATGGAACGATGTTCTTTGGACAGATAAGACCAAAGTTGAGATGTTTGGCAGTGCACAGCACTATATTTTGTGAAAACCAAACAAAGGATATCAGCATACCTCATATCAACTGTCAAGCATGGTGGTGGAGGGGTAATGCTTTGGGCTTGTTTTGCAGTCACTGGACTTGGGCACCGTGCAGTCATTGAGCCAGCCATGAATTTGTTTGTGTGCTAAAATATTCTACAGTCTGATGTGAGGCCATCTGTAGAACAAATAAAGCTTGGCTCAGATTGGATCATGTTACAGGAAAATGATCCCAAGAACACCTACAAATCTACAACAGAATGGCTTAAAAAGAAGAAGAATCAAGGTGTTGCAAAGGTCAGACCTCAACCTGATTGAAATGCTGTTGTGGGACCTTAAGAGAGCTGTGCAGAAATGAATGCCCAGAAACCTCAATAAACTGAAGCAATGTTGCAAACAAGAATGGATCAAAATTCCTCCACAACAATCTGAGAGGCTGATAAAGTCATAGCGAAAATGATTACTTTAATTTGGCGTGGCTAAAATGGCTCTACAAGCTACTGAATCATGGCGTGTAATTAGTTTTTTTAATACAGAGTCTTGTGAAAACTTTTTCACATGACTGTATCTTTTGTTGCTCATCTCTGGATCTCTGTCCAAATAATCTTAAAATACACTGTCACCATACTGTCTCAAAGTAAAAATTTCAAAGTAATCCTTAACGTGGGGAACCGGAGTTTTGCATCAGCAGATAATTTCCATTTCCCAGGAATCCTGAGCCAAGACAAGCCAAATGTGACTGCTCAAAATAAAAGTGAAGAAGCATTTTTAAAAAGGGAGTATATTGGAATCCTATTTCAGTTAATTATTTTACCATGATGCCAGTTTTTCTGATAAGCACTTTAATAAATATGTAAAATGTGAATAAAGTCCCTTCTCAGTTTTTCCATGTCAAAAAAGAGGCTCTAACCTTTTATGACTTGCTGAACCAGACTCACACTGCAAAAGCAGACATTTAGGTGTTGTGCTAAATTATGAGCACATCGGAGTAAGCTGACAACCTGAATTATTTTTATTGTCAAAGAAAGAAACGTCTTTCTCTCATAAGCTGGTGACAGAATAAAATACTGCCCCCTCACTGAATGAAGCTGGTTTGCTGAGTCATATAAAAGGAATTGAACATATATCACCGGCTCGTCCTTCCCTCCCTTAACCTCCATCCTGTGTCTGTCTGTGAATTTCCCCAGATTTTTATGAGATGTGATATTGCCCTACAGGAGCCCACTCACACTCTTCTGTTGTTTTCACATTCCTCTCCCCAGAAGCCTGGGAAAATGAATTATGCTCATGTAAGCAAAATACTGTCACTGCAGTAATCTGGTAAGAAAACTATTTGTTTTATTCCCTTCCGGCAGCATGGATCTGTCAAGCTATCTAAGGCCTGCGGTTAGTTTGCATTTCACACAGAGTCCACTCAGACAGGTAAGCAGGACTCCTGCAGCATCAACCAGTGTGTCAGCCATCCTGTCAACCACTGAACCCCCTTCTCTGTGAGCACATTTGAAATAAATTGAAATGTAATACTTTGTGGATGTTTTACTGGTGTATTAGGTGACTTGGTTAAAGGTACAGTAATAACTGAACTCTTGTTTTCTTGCTATGGTTGATTGTTGGAAACTGCATTACATTCTTGTCTCCTTCACTGTACAGTATGTTTGAAAGATCACCAAAGGTTTCCATTCATACAAAAAGGACAGACTGCCGCCTGCTCCCGAGGTACCTCTAAAATAAGCTTCAGGTTTAAAGTGGTAAAAGACTAGGACTTGGTTAAAACAAGTGTAAAAGTTTCACAGCTGTGCTGACAGCACCGCCACCATTAAACACCTGTATGATACACACAATCTTGTGAAAGTTGAGTCCAAGCAATACTTTTGCCTGAGGTGGAAATCAAACTCTTAAACCCTAAAATGGAGCCTCCACAGCAGATGTGCTTTCCACTGAGTTGTCAACACAGACCGCAACTTAACTCAGAATCTCTTGTAGTGTCAGTAGAGCTTCAGACAAAGATCTTACCCACTATGTTACTGACAGTTGCCATAGGAAAGCCTCTAAAATAAAGCATTTTAGCTGTGATTTTGGTATTTCTATTGCTTACAGTATATAGCATATTTATGCACTGATGACATAAAGGACAGTGCTGCTTTAAGGACTTCAAAGCTCTAAAAACAAACATCCTGCAGTTTTTACTAGAATAAGACGGTGAGCTCTTTATCAATTTAGGTTTAAATCTATAATATGAAGCTCAGCTGAATTATACTGTATGTTGGTAGTTGAAAGAGGAAGAGGCTTGTGGCAGAAAATATAAGTTAGTTTTGCTCTTATTGAGAAAATGTTTTTAACAACCATTCCTCCACACCTTTAAAAATTAAAACACTTCACGTTGAAGGTAAAAATCTCCTGAAATAAACATTTTTAGCAAGCAGAACACTACACTGAATGATCAAAGTATTGTGAATATGTTCCTATATGCCTATGCTTCACATTGATAGGACAGACATGAGAGTGGCACTGAAATTCTCATCTAGCCAAAGGTGGCAAAAGTACACACACTGGTATAGGTTGAAGTACTGATTCAGCTTCTTTAGACAAGCAAAAGTGAAAAAGTACAGGCTCTAAAATGTACTTAAAGTATAAAAGTGAAAAGTAGTTATTTGAAGGATGTTTCTACTGGCAATTTGAGCAACGTTAATTAGACCTCATGTCACACTGCTATAATAAAAATAATACATTACAAGGGAAAAGGAACATTATTTCAACTTATTTTAGTTAATCTAATGAATGTACTCAGCTTGAACAACCTTTAAGTAGAACACAAGCAGAGAAAACCAAAGCAGATAGAAGACCTTGCACTCTTTGCTATTGCCTACACTGTAGATGGAGTACTTTGCCTACACACCCAGAAAAATGAGTATAGTGCAGACATTTTGTTTTTTTGCCCCATCTCTATATCTCTTGTATCAGTTGCATGTGATAAGCACACCCATAGAATTGTCTTTTGTGTAATTGTTTCCTTCATTTAGGTTCGAATCAATTTGATATCATGAAGTTGTGAAATACTCAGTATCTTCCCTCAAATGTGTTAAACCTAAAGTAACAAGCCTGTTTTGAAAATTTGAGTAGAAAGTAGATATATTTGTGTTAAAATGTAGGAAGTAAAAGTAAAAAGTTGTTAGGAAAATAAATACTCAAGTAAAGTTAAGATGTCTGAAAACTCTGCTTAACCCTAGAATACATGTCACCCGATGTTAGTGTTCCTGGGTTTAGTACGGCAAAAAAGTATTTGTACTTCATTACTGTACTTCCCACTTCTGTATCCAGCTCATAAAACGTAATCATAATCTCAGCAAAAATGGCTACAAAGCTGAAAAGATGCACATATATGATGCAACATACAGTAAATCAAGTGTAAAGTTAGTTATACAAAGTTAGTAAGGCTTGACTAAAATTAGAGGAATACATCAAAGTAGCAGCTGTTCAAAGGACAACCAGTCGTCATCTAAGAAAAGTCCGCAGTGTGAATCCGTGATCAGAGATGGCTTGTCCTCGACAGCAAGAGCTCTGCGATGTGAGCTTAGAGTGAAAATGAAATCAAAGACTGGAGCTGTGACTTGAGATTCATAGTTAAAACATTTAGACGCTGATATTCCAAAATGTTGGAGTTGTGCATTTGAATGTTAAAAAGGCCGTTCAAACAGCTTTGTCGCAACAGGAGATAAAATCTCAAAGAGTAAAACACCATTTGGTTTGGAGAAAAGCATCAAAAACAGGCTTCTGTAACTTCTAGATTACACAGATATTTTTAAACCTACCCATATCATATTCAGATAAATCACCAGTGACAGACGCAGAGCAACATTTAAAATGTTTTTGAACTTAACAGCAAGACCTACATGGCTACCAATCTTGGCTAAGCTGATAAATAGGGCTTGTAATCAGGAGTCTCAGCTGGATGTGCTCAATGCTCCCCAGCCTTGTTTCAGTGAAGAGGAAAAAAGAACAGGGTAACTCAGACCTTTGAAATAGAGGAATATGAAGCATCAAGGCTTTTCTGTCATTGTGGAGCAGAAAGACGCCTGCACATTCATGAGATAATACTAAAGTATGAACAGCCAATAAAGTATTTCGGATAACAAAATATTGTATGAAACTGGAATCTTCCTCTTTTTGTGATTATTGAACATTACCTTACAAAACCATCTGCTGATGTAACAGCCTCCAGTCTTATAGTTTCAAGCTTTCTTCAAGATTTTAGCATCTGCCTGCAGGGAATTGTCCCCATTCTGCTGCGAGGCCATTACTGAGGTTGGGCACTGATGTTGGATGATAAGGTCTGGTTCACTGTTAGCAGACCAGTTCATCCTGAACGTGTTTTCAGTGGGGTTGAGCCCTTTTCAGGCCACTCAATTTCTTTTATGTCAAACTCTGCATTAATAAACTTTATGAACCTTCCTTTGTTTATTGGAACACTCTCATACTTGAGTGTGTGTATCCAAACTTTGTACTGGTTTGGAGTGGTAAGTTTGAATACACTCACCCATGCATGTGGGTTATACAGCTTGAATGAGTGCGCACATTTTTGACAGGCACTGTACTATTTCCATTAACTGGCAAATAATCCTGAAACATTAAGAAAGTGGCATCTTCACAATTATATTCTTCAACTGCTACTGCTGTTGGATTTCTGGCAAATGCTACTTGAGTTGATTGACCACATGCACTGAAGACCATTTGTTATCAAGAGGCTATCATCACAACCAATCCAAACCATTTCACTGCCACTTTTTTGTGGGTTCTGCGTGATTGAATTCACCCAAGAAGTCTTCAGAAATAACAAGAATATCTGTTGAATTGACTCAAATCAAGTAAGCACAAGTCATTAATCATTTCTGTGAGCAAAATTACCTTCTTTATATGTTGTGTGGAGGATGTTCAGTGTTGCCAATTATGTTTGGTAACTTGTGCAACATTCTTCTTGCCACAGTTAGCTCTAGGGGCTCCAGAGCAGACCCCAGCACAGAAACAACTTTCTTTATCAGTTTGTTCAGTTCCTTTATGTCACTTGCTCTGATGCTGCTGTCACACTAAACGACTACCAAGCAAACAGCACTGTTCACCAGAGCCTTATAGAAGATATATGACATCTTGCTGAAAATGGTGAAGGACCTAGGCTTTCTCAAGAAAAAGTCTGCTCTGTCCCTCCTCATACACAGTCTCAGTGTTGCATCTCCAATCTAGTCTGCTGTCCTGGTGAACAGCCAGGTATCTCTGGTCTTCCCCCACCTGCACCTCTTCTCCCAGGGTGGAAATCGTATTTGGCTAATTCCTGGTCCTCCTGATATCCACAGTCATTTCCTTTGTCTTGTTTACATTTAAAATAAAGTGATTGCTCCCACATCATGTCACACAGAGGTCCATCAGTTTTTTATACTCATAATCTTGTCTATCACTAACACAACCCACAACTGCAGAGTCATCTGAGTATTTCTGCAGATGGCATGACTTCGAGTATTATTGATCATCTGAGGTGTATCAGGTGAAGAGAAATGATGAGAGTGTAGTATCCTGTAATGCTCCTGCGCTGCTGACCACCCTCTCAGACACACAAACTATTTCTGAAGTAGTCAGTAATCCAAGGGGTTGAGGAGGTATCCATCTGTGTTTTCTGGAGCTTCTCACACAGCAGAGAAGGCTGAATTGTGTTAAACGCACCGGAGATATCAAAGAACATGATCCTAAAAGTGCCACCGACTTTGTCCAGATGACAGTAGGCTCACTGAAGCAGGTAGGTGATAGCATCTTCAACTCCAAACCCAGGAGGATAAGCAAATTGTAGTCTCTCCAGGACTTTTATGATGTGGGATGTTAGGACTATAGTCATCAAAGGCTGAAGGATGACATTTTTAATTATTATAATTTGGCAAACTTAGTGCTAAGTTTCACCTCACCCTTTTTTACTCTTTGTTTAAGACCCCTTTTACCCTACAGCGTAAAAATTAGTCTATATATTCAGATAAACCCGTTGTTAAAGTTGAATTTTGAGGGTGTAGGATCTTGTACAGTACAAGGATACTTTGACATGGTGGTTTGAGGAGGCAGCAGGGAACCACCAATTTTCTGAGTAGCTCATAACCTGCTCAACCTCCTCAACCACTCCCAAAAGTATTACTGTATTACCCCTTTTACCTCTATTGCTAAGCGCTCTTTCTAAATTATTATACAGTTTTTCTTTAGAAGATTGTGACAGTAAAGGTGAAAACTGCAGTCTTCTTTCTCCTGCCAATACCAGAAATTCACTTTCTCCCTTTGCT
Source organism: Etroplus canarensis (assembly GCA_015106775.1). Lineage (NCBI taxonomy): Eukaryota > Metazoa > Chordata > Actinopteri > Cichliformes > Cichlidae > Etroplus > Etroplus canarensis. Next base: position 13,110 of record VUQH01019642.1, on the reverse strand, counting down.
ATTGGAGGATGATCCACTGAAGGATCCACTGAAGGATCTTACAGAACAATTCCTCCAAATCTGGAAGATTTGGGGTAAGAAGAAGGCTTATGAATGCACTAAAAGGGAGGAGACACAATGAAGCCTTTTATCACATGTCACGATGTGGAAATATTGAAACTTCACACTTAAGAGTGCTTATTTTATAGTGTTGTGCTCAGGAATTGGGACAATTTAATAGAAGTTACTTGGAATTGTAATATAATTTGGTAACGGTAGCTCCTCCACAAGTTCATGCCTTACTTGCATTTCTCCCCCAAATTCTCACTGGGAGGAGCTTAGACCCAAGGAAGAGAAGCATGTAAAGGAAGCAAGCTTAGAAAAATTAAAATCACTCGATGTGATGTTTCTATCTCAAAAAGACTTCGCATTGGTTTCTGCTACAGTCTGTATTACCACTGGGTGGTGCTGATGGTAGAAACGCTCAAATTTTGAACATATTGGCTTTAACTGAAACTGAAACACACACACACACACACACACACACACACACACACACACACACACACACACAAAGCAGAGTCATTCTTACCTCTTTCCCACCAATGCAGTGCAGGTGCTGGTCATTAGCCCTAAACTGTTTCCCTGAAAGAACCTTGAAGCAATGGAAAAAATGATCTGAAATCTTTTTATTGTTTATTTCTTAAAGAAAATTGTTACCATACTGCAAAATATGATTTGGATGGGAAGGAGTGTATAATCTGAACTCCTCCACATTGATCAAGAATCAGAGCAATAGTCCCCCGATGAATACTGCTCTGCAGAGAGGCAATAGGATAGAATAGAATCATGAAGTGAATACCAATGGCTCTAGTTCATGTAGACTTTTTTTTTTTAAATTCATGAATACAGCAAGTGCTAAGGTATGGAGAGAGCAGAACAGTAAAAGAGTTGAACAGCCTCAGGGCAAGGGCGCGATCCAGTGAATAATTGAAAATGTCCTGCCAGGCTTGAGTAAGACTGTTTTCTCAGCTGGGATCAAACAGTGCTTGATGGTATGTTCAGGTGACGTGACACAGGGGGTCCATTTGGGATGTGGGCTGTTAGAGGTGTGTTGATGTTCTGTGGTTATTAGGTAGGCTAAAGAATAGGCTCACATTTTTTCAACTGTGAACAGCATTTGGTCACGTTTTATCTTACTGGTTGTAAAGAAATACCTTATTAACACAGTTATTCTGTATGTGACGGGAGGCAAAATGGACTGTTGAGGTATGTAGGTTCAACAGCGCTGGAAAAAACAAAAATCATTTGGCTTTTTGAGTTAGATATACAACCCCAGTTCCAAAAAGTTTGGGGCGCTGCATAAAATATAAATGAAAACATAATGCAATCATTTGCAGATATCATAAACCAATATTTTATTCAAAAAAGAACATAGAAAAAATATCAAATGTTGAAAGTGAGAATTTAATGGCAGCAAAATGCCTTGAAAAAGTTGGAACAAAGGCCATGTTTACCACTGTGCAGCATCCCCTCCTCTTTTAACAACAGTCTATAATTGACCAGCTGTCTTATATAGGATTCCAATTGCTCAACAGTCCTGGGTTTTCTTTGTCATATTTTGCATTTCATGATAGGCCAAATGTTTTCAGTTGATGAAAGGCGTAGCACCTGGACTCTTCTATTATGATGCCCTGTTGTTTTAATAGCTACAGTATGAAGTTTATTATCTTGCTGAAATATGCAAGGCCTTCCCTGAATAAGATGTTGTCTGCAGGGGAGCATACAGTGCTTTTTCCACATTTTGTCACGTTACAACCACAAACATATACACATTATGTGATGGACCACAACAAAGCAGTGCATAATTGTGAAGTGGAAGGAAAATGATTCTTGGTTTTCAAATTTTTCTGCAAATAAAAATCTGAAAAGTGTGGCATGCATATGTATTCAACCCCCTTTACTCTGATACTCCTAAACAAAATCCAGTGCAACCAACTGCCTTCAGAAGTCACATAATTAGTAAATAGAGTCCATAGCAAACTATATCAGCAACTCCCTCATGCATTGTGTGCCAAAGCGTAGTTCACTTTTAGCAGTCTACAGGGTGACTGACTGACATGCCCAACCAGAAAGTCCTTCACTCTTCATATAGGCAGGGATAAATAACAAAATCTTGTTAAAAATGTGCACCTGTTATTTCCTTTCTATTATTTATAAATGCCTACAATAGACCGTGTTTACATGGAGCCCTCCTATAGTATGCTCTCCTATAGAATAAATGACCTTGGCAAGCACAACATGAGAGTGAAAACGTCAATAAGAATCTCCGTGTTTATGTGTGCATGTGCATGGAAACTTACACATGTAGCTGAGTTTGTCATGTCATTCAGATGGGTTATAAATCAACCCTGACCTGGGTTTAATTGCCCCCTCAGCAGCCGTTTCATTGTTTTAAATGCCTCTCCACCATGGCATGGCAGCGCAATAACTTCTTGCAGCAAGGTTTTTAAGACAACCCAGAAACAAATGCCGTTGGTTGTGCTGGAATTGCTTTCTTGAGACAAGCTGAACAACCAAGCATAGCATTATGCTTCTTCACGGAATCGATCCCCAGGAAAGGATGTTACTCGAATTAGGCCTCCTGCTCAGAGAGTGTTTCTAAGCACTAAAACGGTCCAATGTTTATTCATCGGGTTTAGCTGTTTATCTGGGGGATAGGAATCAATGGATGAAAGAGAATGGGGCCATTTCAAAGAATACTCTTAATTTGCTTAATTTGCTTATCTAGTCAGGAGAAAATCAAAGAAATCAAAAAAATCCTTTAAACTATTATTTCATCCCCACACTTCATTTACTCCTTATTAGACCTCAGTAAATATTGGCCCACAGTCCCCCAGCTATCCCTCATACATACATCAAAATTAAACTGGAATGCAATAATTATTTTTTAAATTATGTTTTACTTTCTATATCAGAATCTTTGCAATAGTATTACACAGTTTACCATGTTTTTTCCATTTTCAGTACCTTCAAAAAGATTATATTCTTAATTATAAATAAATCCATCTGTTTTCTTCCACTTATCGAATTCGGTGCTGCAGGGGGGGCTGGAGTCTGTCATGGGAAGAGAGGTCTGGCCAAGTTGCTAGTCTATCATAGGGCTAATGCAGAGAAACAGACACGCATTTACAGACACACACACACACACACACACACACACACACACACACACACACACACACACACACACACACACATCTAAG
>VUQH01019639.1:3312-14650 GCA_015106775.1 Etroplus canarensis | reverse complement strand
TAAAGAAAAGGCAGCTTTTAAGGGCTAAGGGGCTAAAAGTGCTTGCTTCAAACGGTGGATCACCTGAGGGGCTGCAGCAGGGTCCAGTATCAGATAAATGAGGATTAATTTGAACTGTGAATCATGCAAAGCTACTCAAACATATTCAAAGAATTAAAAAATGAAGCTTGAAATGAATATAATCAGTCCATTTTAAGCTGTTATTCTGGTCTTGCTGGTAAACGGTTTTCCATTTTTGCTTTAAGTGGTTACAAAGCAGCATTAATCATTTTGTAGTTGTGGAATCCCCTAGCATTCACTTATTTCACCATTTTTGGTCTCTGGCAGGTCTTAGGAAATATGAGACTTTAATAGATTTAAGTTTCTTACTTTTTTTTTCTTATCCACATTAAGTGTCTCAAGACAGAGGGTGTTTTATGCTATACATGTTTTAAAGTCCCACTGAGGAACATTTGTTCAGAGTAACTTCTAAAGGTGGGAATCACCAGAAACCCTACGATATGATGTTGTGATTTTAAACATTTTGGGATTTTGCCAATTATCACAATAACATCATGCATTTTATTGCAATTTATCACCTTTTGTCAACTGTCTGAGATAATCTTTGCCAGTATCTGTTCTATCTACTAAGATAAAGTTCTCAGTCTCTCTCACTTCAGTCTTTATTCTTGTAAAATCAACAACCTGTCCCAAGGAAAAAACGACCTGTTTGTAATACTACACTCCAGTCAAACTTAACTGAATGCAAATGTGTAGCGTAGTGTACAGTGGCATGTATTTTGAACAGTGCAACCTGTCCAACAAGAGTGAGGTAGCTCCTTCAGGAACTGAAAAATTTGAAAATAGATGTACACTTTGTGGGTGCACTGAAAGCAATTGTTTTTATTCTATTAATATATTCTAATATTACTATATTTTGCATGGCAGATGTTGCAATGCCATGCTGTATCATCCCCACTTCTAGTAATTTCTGACTTGATAAATCTCATTTATAGCCACAGAGAATGTTATTCTGCTTATTTAAAAGCCTGAGCAGGTCCAACAGTGACCAAAAACAGATCTTCATGTGCCCAACTGGCAGTTCTCCTTATAATATGCCTTTCTCTGCTCTCCATCCTCCAGCTGTTTTCAGAGAAGCCACCACAGAGTTCACGGTTGATGCTCGTTCTCTGACCCGCCGAGGCGGAGACCACTTGAAGACAGAGGTCAGGAACCCATCCGGAGCCCTCACAGAGTGTATGGTTACTGACAAAGAGGATGGGACCTACAGTGTCGAGTACACTCCTTTTGAGAATGGTAACGCAAGCTGGGACTGACCATTAAAACAAACTTATGTTAAATCCCTTTCATTCACTGCCATCTGTCTATATTGTGTATATGTGTGTGTATATTTCAGGCGTCCACAGTGTCCAGGTTCTGTATGACGACACTCCAGTTCCTAAGAGCCCCTTCAAGGTTTCTGTGACTGAGGGATGTGACCCCAGCAGGGTGGTGGCTACTGGCCCTGGGCTCCAACAAGGCCTGACCGAGCAGCCCAACAACTTCAACATCATTACCAGGTACTTACCAGAGCTCTGTAGGTTGCTTGTTTAGTGGTTAAAAAAAATAATAGTCTCACCATGGAGGGTTGCGTCAGGACGGGCATCTGGTGTAAATCCTTTGTCCTTGCCTCTGTAAAAAGTGCTTCTGACCCACTGTTTGGGTGATTATTTTTTTGCGTGTGTGAAGAGTACAGTCTCATCTGGATACATCTGAATATCAACATTTTGACCTGCATCGTGTAGGAAATGGAAAGCATCAATAATCTGGGTGTGTTGTCTGTGTACCAGAGGGGCAGGTATTGGTGGCCTTGGTATCACTGTGGAGGGTCCATCAGAGTCAAAGATCTCTTGCAAAGACAACAAAGATGGCAGCTGCAGAGTGGAGTATGTTCCCTTCACGCCGGGTCTCTATGACGTCAACATCACCTATGGAGGAGAGCACATCCCAGGTGAGTCAAACTTCTGGTTCTGTTTTTCCCTAGGAGCACTCACTCCCCTCATACACCCTGAAACATTACTAGCTGAGTGTTTGATTTTTGACTTAGTTCCAATAAACACTGACCGGTGTAGTTTTTACTCAGACTGGAAGAAGCAGCAGTAGTTGCAGCTGAGTGCAAAGCAGCTAGGATGAAAAGTTGCACCACCAGGTCTGAGAATTGTCCTTTTCCACTGGATTCACGGCCTCAAGTGGGAGAGTTAAACTATCTCGGGCTGCTGCACTTGAAGGGAAATCGTGGGGCAGTGGGTTGACAACGCTTGTACCATCTGTTGTGGTGAAGAGAGCTGACCGTGAAGCTGAAGCTATTGATTTTCCTGTTCAAAGATTGTTCCTACCCACATGTATGGTCATGAGCTGTGGGCAGTGACTGGAAGAATACGATCATGGACGCAAGCAGCAGAAATGAGCTTCCTCTGAAGGGTGCCTAGGCCTGCAGAGGGTTTTTCTCGCCTCAAAATGTGCCTGTGTGGGGTGGCTACTTGCATAAGCAAGACTGCTCTGCATTTAGCCGAGACAGTGAGTTTTACCTTTTATTTCTGGCCAGTTGAACAAAATGCATTTTCTAATTGACTAAACAGACCCAACTAAAATGTCTTATTAGAAGCCTGGTGATTTTCCTTTGTGGGGGAAGTTTAAACCTCTTGAGGTTGGAGTAATGAGCTCAGTCATTCAGAGTGGAGCTGCTGCTCCTCTGGAACAAAAGTTGCCAGCTGGGTTGGTACAGACACTTGACTAGGATGCCTCTTGAGATCCAGGCTGCCTTGGCAACGTCTCAGCATTCTGAAGACCTCAAAGCTTCAGCACAGCTCATACAACAATTTAATTGCTTGACCCGACACATTGCATTTTGTGACCTCCATCGGGGCTTCACACCACTTGTAACCCAGAAAAGCCGGTGAGAGGGCGGTCTGAGCATCTCTAGTTGGACTGCTGCTCCTGCAATCCAGACCCGACTAATTTGTTGGGCTATTTTCACCAGCAGATTAATTACGTTTGGTTCTTAAGTGAGTCTTTCTCACAGCAGGATGTTTTGTGTGTGACTGAGTTAAAATAAACAGAAGAGTAACATCACTGCTTGTGGACCACAGTGGAGCTCTGTGGCACAGATGAACCGGATCTAGAGCCAGATGGTTTTGGTCTGTTTTCTGGGATTTGTTTACAAAAACAGAATTTAATCTGACTTAATTCTCGTAATGTGAGAAAGCTCGTGGCCAAAATCTGGAGAGAAATGGGTTCTCATCAATGTGGAAGAAAGGAATAAACTAATTTAGCGCAGATCCACTGAGATGGCTAACATGTGTTTATATCTTAAAGGCCTTTAATGTCACTTTAATAACACTTTGTTGGCTCTTCTCTTTTCAGCCTATAAACAGATGCTTGTGTTAAAAGATGCACTTAATGTTGTTGAGTTGATGATACAAAGATGTTGTTGATGTTATCGCCTGATTAAATGCGTTGAGTGTTTCAGTTTAATGTTTCAAAGATGTGCCTCAACTTCACGACTCAATAAAAACCCGGGTTAAAAAGAAAAACAAAAGGCCGGCGCTCGGTTTGATTGACTTTGTTCGGGAAAGGCTCAGTGTGTTTCCTAGTTTGACACCTTTTTATGAGACAGCTGTTTGTGGTTCTGCTGTGTGAAGGCGTCCGCTGGTAGGTACAGAGATGTCAGACAATATAACCTGCAGTAAACTGGAGGCTGTAAAAGAACATTTCAGAGACACATGTCAAATGGGAGGAAGAAGAAAAAAAAAAAAATTCAAGGAAGAAATAGTTTTTGTATAGTGCTTATGAAAACCAGCGTTATAAAGTGCTTTCCAACGATGCACACACAAAATATGCACTGAGGGGAATAAATACAATTTGCATGTCAGAAAAGGCCATGACTGAGTGCAGCATTTAACAAAAAATGCTTGTGACTCCATAGCAAAGAAGAGATTAAAATGAACAAGATTGTACCTTCAGCTGCTCCCTGGTATTTTTTCTCCAAGGGGTCGCCACATCTGATTCATTTACATTAGAAATTTCGCAGAGTTTTTATACCTGATGCCCCTCCTGAAACAATCCTCATGGTAATTAAACCAGGGACCTCTTGCTTCTAAGATAAATGTGTGAACCACTAACGAGTTAAAAGAATAAATGGAAGTGAGGTAAGAATGTTGCTTATGCAGTAAAACTTAAATAAAGCCCTACGATATAAATGCGTCTTTAACAGTGATTTTAGGAGAAGTCACCGAGTTCCTCAGGCAGGTCATCCCACAACCAACAAACCTTAACAGCAAATGCACGATAACCTTTAGTCTTAAGACGGGAGGTGGGAACAGTTAACAGATTCCTGCCTGAATCTTGTTACAAACTGGTTGGTTTGGGACCAGCAGTTCCAGTATGTATTGTTAAAACTGGTGTTGTGTGTTCACTTTTCTCTGTTCTTGTAAGAAGTCTTACCTCTGTGTCTTGAACACTTTGAAGTCTTTCACTTGATTTCTGATGGATTCTGTTTAAGACCATTACAGTAATCTAAGGAAATAAAAGCACGAATAATAGTCTGGCTATAACTAAAACTCAGTATTGATCGTATCCTCGCAGTGTTGCTCAGGTGATAGTAGCAGGACTGGAGGACCTTGTTGATGTTTTTCAGAAGTGAGCTTGGAATCAGATGGCACACCGAGGTTTGTGCCAACTGATTTTTCGCGAACTACTAAAGGACAGAAGGAGGACTTGATGTTGGTTGCAACTTGTCTGGGCCAATAATGACTTGTGTTGTCTGTGTTCAGCTTTTTAAAAACTAGCACACATCCATTAATTGATCAACTGGGTAGTGAAGTTTGAGTTTGTGAGAGTGAGAGTGATGCGCATCATCAGCATAGCAGTGGAACAAAATTTTACTTCTGTATGATGTGGCCAAGTGGTAGCATAGAAATAAAAAAGAGAGGTCCTAATTTGGACCCCTGAGGGACTGTGTGAGGAGAGCTCTGGTCACAAACGGAAACAAAAATTTTTTATTGGTCAGATATGACCTAAACCAGCGGTACCAGGTATGCTACCAATGCAGTGCTCCAGGTCTCCAAAATACCAGATAATTTTTATTGGTTATATTGAAAAGGGAAACTTTTAGGATCTAGAAATGCATTCCATTAGCAACTTATCATAAAGACACCTGTTATGCTACTCTGCTACATGTGCTGCAGGCAGTGCTGAAAGTAACAGCTGAGTCTTTGTAGCAGTCATTATAAACGGAGCTGTTTTTCTTTTGTCTTTAGGAAGCCCATTTAAGGTCCCAGTTAAAGATGTGGTGGACTCCAGCAAGGTCAAGGTTTCTGGTCCTGGAGTAGCATCAGGGGTCAGGGCCAATATCCCACAATCCTTCACGGTTGACTGCAGGAAGGCTGGCGTGGCACCACTAGCTGTGGCCGTCACTGCTCCCAAGGGTATCGCAGAACCCGTGGACGTGACAGACAACGGGGACGGTACTCACACAGTGTCCTACACGCCGTCTGTGGAGGGGCCGTACTCGGTGGCTGTCAAGTATGCTGAGGAGGACATCCCCCACAGGTACCAGAGCATAAAACTCAAATCACTTCAAACTGGCTTCTTGAACATAAAAATTAGTTTACCTAATACAGTGGCAGGTGTGTGTATCAGTAAACCCAGTATGTAGCAATAAGGGGATTCAATATTTAGAATTTATGACTGGATGAAAAGCAGCAGAACCAGGTGAGCACTGTGCCGGTTTCCTCTGTCTGGCTTCTCTTTCCAGTCGGCTTAGTGAGTCTGTACTAACTGTCTCTGATCTCTTCAGTCCCTTTAAGTTCCGGGTTCTGCCCACTCATGACGCCAGTAAAGTGCGTGCCAGCGGCCCCGGGCTGACCAGCGGCGTCCCCGCCAGCTTTCCGGTTGAGTTTAACATCGATGCTAAAGATGCCGGCCAGGGCCAGCTCAGCGTGCTCATCACAGTGAGTATTTACACACGCGTGTAGATCTACACACACCAAAGCAGACATCGCACTTTATCTACGTTTGTCCTTGTAGGACCAGGACGGTAAACCTAAGCAGCCTACTATCCATGACAATGGTGACGGTACCTACCAGGTGTCGTACGTTCCTGATCGTACTGGCCGCTACACCATCGTTATAAAATACGGCGGTGATGACATCCCCGCATCACCTTACAGAGTCCGTGCCACTGCAACTGGAGATGCCAGCAAGTGCACGGTCACTGGTACGCGATCGCTGAGGAAAAAGTCCAAGAGAAAACTAAGAATATTAACAATTTGATTTTTATATCAATAACATGTCCTCCTCAGGTCCTGGTGTGGGTCCCACAGTGACCATTGGTGAGGAGCTGGGTCTGGTAGTGAACGCAAAGGGTGCAGGGAAGGGAAAGGTGAGCTGCGTGGTGGTTCAACCTGATGGCAGTGAGGTGGAGGCCGAGGTGCTGGAGAATGACGATGGCACCTTTGATATCTTCTACACGGCACCAGCACCCGGGAACTACGTCATCTACGTCCGCTTCGGAGGGGAAAACATCCCACGCAGTCCCTTCAAAGTCATGGTGAGGAAGGCATAGCAGATCAATCCTAGTTATTTTATTTTATTTTTTTTAAACCGTGGTTTCGGGTGTACCGACTGGTTTCAGTGATCACCTGCTGCAGATTGATAAGATATGAGCGTTTCAAACACGTGGAGGCAGAAGATCTCACCCTATTTAGGCTTTGCAATCTGACTGGGGAGCCAAAACGGCTTCAGCAGGGTTTTCCCCTTCATATAAAATTTTCAGCGGCCAACAAAGTGGTTTTGACTTTCCCCAAAAGTCAAAACTACGATGTTCCCAAAAAGGAAATTTACCAGGACTGCGATTCAAACAATATTTTCAATCAGTATTTTTTAAGTGTGTTATTTACTGAGGTATGACTTACGTTCATCAAGTGATCAGAAGTGCATAGGCTTCCCCAAGACCTGTCCCCTAGATTTTCAGGGTGTTTTTCTCCTAGACTTCCACCGGTTTTTGATCACATCTGTACCACGGAAGAGTCAACCACATGAATAAACGTTGCTGCTCTCGCTAGTCGGTTAAACTGCTCACAGTTGGGTCTGCTTGTCACAAAGCACAGCACTTTCTCTCCCACAGCAAGTGTAAACAAGCAAGTTGGAACGTAAGATGGATAACGGCCTCGCTAAAAGGCACGATTTCAGCTAGAAAACGAACGGTTTCCTGGCTGTATCAGTAAACTGGCATATCACTGATGTGTAACTACATTCTGCAGGGGTGTGTAGATGTTAACCTGAAAGGAAAGAAGGCCGCTGGTGCTAGCTGCGATTCTATACTTAAAAAATGTTCTGTTTCAGTTTCAAAGGGCTTCTAGTCACACACGCACTATTTGTACGTGCTTTGATTTTTCTGTGTTTAAGCCTGGTCAGATTGTTTTCCACTCCCTTTTAATTTTGTGGTGAATAGGTTGTCTGTAACGCCCCCTGGTCTTTACGGCATGAAAAATCACTTGGCCGACAGAAACTGATTTCAACTTCTGTACGAACATCAAGAAAGCAGTCAGTCTGTTTGCTGGCTGCTCAAATCTAATGGTGGTTGAGCCTTGAATTGTACATCACAGAGCTGTGTGTTTGTGTGTTGAAGGATAAAATGTGCTTCCCTTTGTGTTTGTGTGGGAGTCCTCTGTCTGCTAGCCCTTGCCTTCAGTCCACAGGAAGCGGTGCCATATTCATTTCACAGATATGTTTAAGATTCAGCAAAATGCGGCCGTCTTCACGCCGTGTGCGTTTACTGCGCATCAAGTAGGAACATGCATATCGTCTCCCCCTTTAAGTCGCCTTTCTTATTGACTGCCCCTCCTCACCCAGCTGCTGTTCAAACAGAAGGTTTGGCGGGGGGGGGGGCTTCTGTGGTCACAGAGCTCTGTGCATGAAATGACCACGTTAGGGATATCCCCTTTCTGACATCAGAGAGAGGAAGCAAACGGCCTGAAACCGTGTTTAGAGCCGCTGGCCATGTTTATCATGAGCAGCCAGCATTTTAACACTGTGACAGGAAAGGCATCAGAATGGGTCTGCTTTAAGAAAGCTGTAGAACTAATTAAAGAAAATACAGGTGGAACACTGAGATAAGTTTATGACGTGATGTACGTTTTTATAGCCCAATGAAAGCTGAACAAAGCTTGCCAAGTTGGTGGAATATAAGGATTGGTTGTCATCAGGATGTACAGTATGAGGTTTCTTGACAGTAGTGTGACAGTCAGGTTTTATATTTCCACTGTGTCTTCTAAATTAATCTCTTTGATGGACTTAATGTAGAGAAACCTCCTCCAGGTTCATACATTTAAATAGGCTGAAGTGTGTGTGTGTGTGTGTGTGTTTGAGATGTGTTAATCCTTACTGTCGTGTCTTCAGGCTACTGATGAGGTACCCATGATGAAAGAGCAGACATCTCTACAGCAACAGGCCGCTCCCCCCGGAGCTGGCTTCAAGCCATGGGTATCCCCATACACTCACTTGCACACAATTGCTTGCTCCCACACGCACGCACACACCCACGCACACACACACACCACTTCTACGCAGAAATTTTAGCTACTTGGTCAGATGCTTATTTTTTCTTGGATCGTTCTGGGAAATGTTTAATTAATCCCTAACTCATTCTGTGGCAGGATAATGAACCACAAAAATTGGGTTTAGGATAATAAGCAGTGATGATTGAATTGCTTAATTCAATATAAGTAAAGAGGAGGGCTGTGTCTTAAAAGTTTGGGCCCAACCACTGACTCTGGTCCACCTAGCTGTTAGTGAAACCTGGCACAGGTCTGTCAAAACAAAACTTGCATGGTTATGCTCTTCAGCCTACCAGAGGCCAGTACTACAAAGCAGGATTCGGGGCTTAACTAGCTAACTTGAGCTTGAATCTGGGTTTTCACTGTTAGAAAGGTGGCCCACTTTGTACCAGGATACGTCACAATGGTAGCTTATATAGATCCAGTAGAAAACTGCTGCCTGCTGACCAATCAGTTCTCTGGAAGACCATTCCTGGAAGCTCCCTAAGGCCCCAGTGTGCAGATGGGACGAGGTTCTGAAGTAGAAACGGTCAGAGTGCATGGATTAATCCATATTCTTACGAGTACTTTGTCAGGAAAACAAAAACCGCTTAGATTTCTTTTTTCCTGCGCCCTGCAGGCACTTTAAAAGCAGTTTCGGTGTCCTTTTAAAATCAAGTCAAATTTATTTATATAGCACACTTAAAACGACCTCAGTTGATCAAAGTGCTTAACATCAGTTAAAAGAAATCAAACAATAAAAAAACACGCTTATAATAAATTTGATAATAGTAACAATAAATCGGAATAAGACGGATAATAAATTGCATAAAATGTATCAAATTTAAAAGTTAAATAAAGCTAAAAGGCCACAAGAGCTTGCCTAGCCGGGTTTGAATGCTATGGTAAAAAGATGGGTTTTAAGTAGTGATTTAAACCTAGATGCAGTGATGATTCAGAAACGGGGCACCCGAGCCTTCCACTTGTTCTATGAAATTGTTCTCTACTTGCTTTTGAACCCTTAAACGGTGATCCGGTGGCGCTGAACATGATCATAGCCTTACTCTTTCTGATGCAACCCCGGTGATTTAAGATGGATAAAAATTTCAGTTTCACAACTCTTTAAGCAATACACTTACTATCGTTACAAAGTGCCAAGTCTGTTAAATTAATTCCAGCTTTCCTTCCTAGCTTCAGACTGACGACATTCTGCAAAACTGTTGCTGTTTGTGATTGGTCAGATTCTGCCAATGCCTCTTTTATCATTTTATTTTTATTTAAATGCTCACAACATGAGTTGACTTATTGAAATGGTAATGACCTTTGTGTAATTGCTTAGCCTGCTTTTTAGTACAGGTCCAGGTTTGGTTGCGTAACTAATATTCGTGCAGACTATGCTGCCCACTGCTCACGCTCTAGCACGCGCGCACACACACACACACACACACACACACACACACACACACAGCTCCTCTCTGTTGCAGGTGAATGGCTGCTGGTTGAACACTTAACATTTCTCTCTCCCCATGCTGAAGTTTACTCAAACGCTCTCCATTCTCTGTCATCGCTTCACTTTCTGTCTCAGCCAATGGGATCGCAGCAAACTTCTAACATCGTGAAACAAAGCCCAGCTGTGTGTGAGGTGCATTGCAAAAGGCATTTTTACGGTTAAAGGTGTTTACTGGGAGGGTTTATGGTTATAATCTTTCCTCCTCCTCTTTCTTGGTGCACTCTTCATTGCTGTGGCTGCATCACGGTCACCTCATCATCATCATCATCATCATTCACCTCTTCCTCATCCCTCCTTCATTGCACTACTCTTTCCAGGATTTCCCTGTGTAGGCGGGACTTGGATGCAGCATGTTTGTGGTTCAAGTCACTGAGAAGTTCTTTGGGTTTTTCTGGCCTTGGCACACTAAAGTCCACCTGTCTGTCTTCTTCATCTCCAGGTGACGTCAGAAAACTACGAGCCAGTCAGCAGCAGCGTTAACGGCAGCGGCTTCAGGCCGTTCGACATGGTGATTCCTTTCTCCTTCAGGAAGGGAGAAATCACCGGTAAGTAACGAACGGGTGCTCCGAGTGCAGCTGCCTGCAGATTCAGGTACTGTTGGGGGGGGGAAAAAAACACATGAATACACTGCAGAAGCCAATGTAAATGACACATGGGCTTTAAATCAAGTAAAATGAGAGATAAGAATGAAGCGTTCTCCAATAATGTTGATTATACAAAGGAATAAGAGTCGCCACAGATATGGAAAAAATAACCCTCAAATTATTTTGATCCATTCATAAGGAACTGACAGTTGAAGGTTTTGGTTACGTTACATTTGCTTTCCATTTGTAAAAAGGGTGAGATCAGCGTTCCAGGTCTGAGGAAAACTGAAGGTGGCTTTACAGCAGTTGAGCTTACTAAAGCTTAATTTACAATCCTGCCTTAAATCCCCGTAGAGCCTGCTGTGTGCATTCACACATGCAAGACACTGGTGTCTGCATTTCTCTGCCATCGTGAGTGAAACTAATAAGTCTTGGAGCTAATGGATACTTCAGAACCCACTGAATCTGTACACTTACTTTCAGAGCTATGAAAACAAGAAAAACAGCCCATTTCCACTGACAGAATGCTGGCTGTTTGCGTTATCAGCCCACCAGATTTTGTTTAACCCTCCACGGTTTAAGTGCACCTTAATGCATATGTGCTCCTTTTCCGGTTGCATGATAATATGCTGTTTTGTTGCAGTTACATGGGTAATAACATACTTTGG
>VUQH01019635.1:7826-21815 GCA_015106775.1 Etroplus canarensis | reverse complement strand
ATAACATTGTGGGGTGTGCATTTTTGTGTGATGTAGGCTGCAGACTTTTCAGCATTTGAAGCAGGGCATGCCAAAAAAAAAAACAACCCACATTTGAGAACCACTGCCCTATTTTGAGTGCAATAAAGGCAAAACATGCAAATCCGTCTAAAAATAAAAAGAGATGAATGCCAACCCCAAAAGTGAAAGTCTGATGGCAGGCAAGATAGTCGTAGCCTTGGAATGTATACAAAAAGATGTTATCCATTCGTTTCATAAGCCTGTGATTTACCTAAAGTGGCTGGAGGAGATGGTGGAAAACCATCAGTCAAAGTTAGCAAGCTGCGTCAAGAAACTGTACAACTGTAACACACAGACAAAGACAAATGCTATCAAGTTTCAAGTAAAGGAAACTAATACAATTTGACTCAACAAAACTGAAGCAGACTTCTTGAGCAGGCTGCGCCACATAGCAGGCCAGTTACTAGATAATTCCATTAAAAATGCACTGAAAGACAACAGCACAAACAAGATCGACAAGTCCATTTCAGTGACTTGAAGTAGCCGGGGTGAGACCCAGCAGACAGCCAGAGGCTGTAGCTCCATGAGTCAGTTAAAACAGCAACATGATCTTTTTTTTTTTTTTTAAAACACACAGAAAGAAAAAAATTAAGTGACTTTGCTACAACTCAACTGTTTTTTCATTCACTGAGACTTTCCTTAGCAAACGCCAACACCCTGAAATTGCTGATCCAACACTCAAAAGTACTTCTGGAAACTGTCGGCACAGAATGAGCCTCACAGCAGCCTTGCCAACAGAGAGAAGGGAAACCAGAGAAGGAGTCAGACTGAAGGAGGCACAGAAGAGGTCAAGAGATAAAAGTAGCCTGTGAGCAGTGAAGAGACGTCTTACCATGAAAGCATTTCTACCAGCAGTCAGTCAGCCGGCTCTCGCACGGCAACGTGAGCACGCAATGACAGCAGCCAAGAAGAAGAGTGGGAATAGTTGCTCGTCAGTCTGTAGTCCAAAAAGACGCCAGCACACAGTCAACAGCCAGATGAGTATGGGATAGGGCAGAGACGGACAACAAAAACCTGTGTGTGTATGCCGGTAAGTCTGCGAGTTCCTGCTTGTGACGTGAGGATGGGGAAAAACAGCTTGGCTCCAGTTCCCAGCTAAGACAGGAAAACAGCTGCTGGAAGGAGGAGGGACGACAGAGCGGGAGGGAGGGAGGAAGAGAGAAGTGTGGAGCTTAGTGTGGAGCGCGCTTAAAGTCTTTCCCAAGCAGCACAAAACCACCCACTCTGCCACAGATGCACCGACTGTGCTCCTGTGGAAGAAAGGATGGTGGAAAGAAATGTGGGCGCGCACAGACAGTTCTCCCTCATCTGCTGACTGCCAGCTCCTTTCCACTTTGCTGAACTGGACTGAGTCTGCTGACTGCCGTGGAACTGAACCAATAATGACAGTTGCTACCAACCCAACAGTTGTCATCTTGTTGAAGGACTTCATTGAAAACTTGCACTTGTATCTAGATGATAAAGTTTTAAGTTTCACACTGTAAAATTTGCAACCACAAGATAATATTTCAGACAAAATCTGCACTGCAATATCCACTATATCAAGACCTGAAATTACCTTATTTCTCCATTTGATCTCTGGAGTGTTTTTGCAGCTTTTGGACTCTCTCCCTGCAGCTGGTGATATTTACTGCGACATCAAGCAGACTCTGTATTAAAGCTCAAATAAAGTGATTTCTGAAATTACCACAAACTCACATTTCTTTCGGTTTTCTGTCCACATGGAGCCCGTTTCTTTATTCAGTACATTGGAGAAATGAAAGTGTACACTTAGACTTCTGAATTGAAATTAGAAAGCAGACACACCTTTGCCTTAGTTTGTGATCAATTGTCCACACACACACACACGAAAAAGCAAATCCCCAGATTTCAGGGGCATGTTGTTACAAGTACTGACAAAACCAACAATGCAAAGTAATAGAGGCTTGTATGTGTTGACTGCCAGATGTGGAAGATGGTTCAACATTTTTACTGTACAAACCCTCTGTTACTAGGATACGTTATGCCTAAAGGGGACAGCTTTCCCCATTTTCTGTCATATATACACTGTGTTGGGTACACTTGCTCAACTGTTCGTTAATGCAAATATCTCAGCCATTCATATGGCAGCAACTCAATCCCTTTAGGTATGTCGCCATGGTCAAGGCAACCTGCTGAAGTTCAAACTGAGCATTAGAATGTACAACCATCTCTAGCCTTTAAGTGGCTTGGTCTGAAACAGAGGAAATGAGTGAGTGGCAGTTCTCCAGATGAAAATGCCTGAGGTCAGGACAATGGCCAGACTACTCTGAGCTAATAAGAAGGTAACAGCAACTCAAATAACCATTTGCAGCAACCAGGATATGCAGAAGAGCATCTCTGAATGCAAACCACGTTGAATCTTGAAGCAGATGGGCTACAGCAGCAGAAGACAACACAAGGTGTCGCTCCTGTCAGCTAAGGACAGGAAATTGAGGCTACAATTCATATGGCCTGGCTAAAATAGGACAATGGAAAACTGGAAAAATGTTGCCTCGGCTGAGGAGTCTCAATTTCCACTTTTACATTCAGATGGTAGGTTTAGAATATGGTGTAAACATGAAAGCATGGATCCATCCCACCCCGTGTCAACAGTTCAGGCTGCTGGTGGTTTAATCCTTTGGGGGATATTTTGTTGGCATACTTTAAGGCCCTTAGAACCAACTGAATATTGTTGCCGACAATGTCCATCCCTTCATGACCATAGTGTACCCATTCTGATGGCTGCTTCCAGCTAGGTAACATGCTATGCCACAAAGCTCAAATCATCTCAAACATGGCAGTGAGTTCACTGTACTCAAACGGCCTCCACAATCATCTAATTTCAATCCAACAGAGCACCTTTGGGATGTGATGGAATTCACGATTCGCGCCAAAGATGTGCAGCCAACAAATCTGCAGCAACTGCATGACCTTATCAAGGCAATACGGGCCAAGATCTGAGGAATGTTTCCAGCACCTTGTTGAGTTTATGTCATGAAGAATTAAGGCAGTTCCTCAGGCAAAAAGGGGTACAACCTGGAACCAGCAAGGTATAACTGAAGTGGCCGATGAGTGCGCGCACACACACACACACACACACACTCAATCTAAAGCAAAGTTTCAAATACTGAAGCCAGTGTATGCGGACACACGTGTCTATGACAGCAGATACCCCTAATATGGTCAACACAGACAAACAGCTCTGGCTGAAAGCAGAGAAGCCCCACCCACCTGCCACTTAAGCCATCTGTTTACCAGCAGCAGCCAATCAGAAGAAAGCTGGCTTGAAGGGAGCCAAAACAGCCCAGTTCAGAAAGTGGGTGAAATGAGGATCTGCACCAGGGCCCAGTAGATAAATAAGGAATAATTTCAACTGAATTATGCAAAGCTACTCTTGTAGAGTTCAAAAATTAAAATATGGAGCCTGAAAAAGAGTATAAAAAGCTCCCCTTCAACTGGAAATATAAAGACTCATACTACGGTTTTCCCTGCCTTTTATATGTTTTTGTAAGAGTTCAAGTCAGTAAATTAGACCCAGACTTCAAAGTGGCATTCTGATATTCAAGATGTCTATTTACATTAAGCTCCGTTACGACTCTTTCCTCCTCTTCCCCTCTCCTTGGTTCTGACACCAACCCCCGCTCTACCTATGCATCATGCCTCTCTCCCTCTCATCTTTCTCCCCTGGGAGACAAGAAAGCCCTCCTCTCACTTACTCTCCCTACTCCCGACTCCTCAACAGCATTCCTCACTGCCAGCTTGTGCTCTTTAGTCGTATGCTGAATTCTGCATACATTAACACAATACCACTTGACTCAAAAATCACATCGGAGCCTACACTGCAATATATATATATAAAAATTTTAAAAATGCACACTCACCACATTCATAACATATTCAACACCACCCACAGTAAAGACTGCCAGCTCTTGCCACAGCACTACCTTGTTTTGACGTGCCCTTATGTATTGATAAGAGTGCAGCAAGATGCTGCCTAAAGTGGAGATCAACAAGGGTGGGCCAGAACTGCACCTGAATGACATCCTGTTTTTATTTAAGGAAGCAAATAATCACAAGAAAAAGTAAATATAACCCTTGTCGTTCTCTCATCTTTTGCAAAATCAAGAACTAACAGGAGACACACAAGGATTGGGAGATACTGACAAGAAAACCAAATACGAGTCAAACAAGGAATATATGGAAGAAATCAAGGGAAAAGTGGATAAGCACTGCACAGTACTGTGCAATGATAGATCCAAATCAGAATAACTAGCACAACAAATAAAAATAATTTCCTCTTCTTCCCTTATGAAGGGTTGTGAGGCCTTTGCGAGGTATAGATCAAACAGTTGTTAGCCAAGATTGTGAGGAGCAGGAAATCTTTTGGACAAACAGGCTTATTGTTGACTCGTCCACTGAGACACAACAGACAGCTGAGGATGAGGGCAATTTGCCGTCTCAGTTTGCCCAAAAGAAGAATCTCCCACTAACCACGTGCTGGAAGTAAGAGCCAAAGCTAACACACACACACACACACAAAACATCAGTCTTTATATTAAAATGTGTGTAAGTACAGGACTCAGCACAGGTTACGGCAGTATATTCTACTCACAAAAAGTTATGGATATTTGGCTTTTGGGTGAAATTTATG
This sequence comes from Etroplus canarensis, assembly GCA_015106775.1. NCBI lineage: Eukaryota > Metazoa > Chordata > Actinopteri > Cichliformes > Cichlidae > Etroplus > Etroplus canarensis. The sequence goes on along the minus strand of VUQH01019635.1, from coordinate 17,104 downwards.
GAAAATGTAAAAAGTCCACGCTACAGTGATATTATATCATGAAAGTAGGGCATTTAAGTAGAAGTCTGTAATGGTGATTTCCTCATCTCAAACAATTTATTCAAACAAAAACCAACAACAGTGGCGGGTATACCACAACAAAAAATGCCCATGTCTCAATAATTTGTCATGTGACCTTGACCATCAATTACAGCTCAACTTCTGTGACTCTTCCAGTCTCTCTGTTGCAACCTGCTGATGACACTCTGTACACTAAGCTCAGTGGCCACTTCCCTCTGAGAACATCCTGATTGAAGCCTCGCAGTGGCGAGGAACTGTTAATTGTTAGGTGTCGTCTTGGTCTCATGATGTCAAAATGTGAACAGCATGATGAAGAGGACTGTTTGAATACAAATTCTAACTGAACTAGAAAATGTATTGGTCGATTCATGGATCAAACACCAGTTGTGAATTTTGCCATTAAGCACCTTGTTAGAGAACAGCAAGTTATGCAAAAAAGTACTGAAACACCGAACAGCTGGACATGTGCATGCAAAAGTGTAGAGAAGGTCAAATTAAGTTGACCTATAAAGGTTATAGTGCATTTTAGGTGCATCCTGAAATTTCACCCTAAAGCCAAAGAGCCTCAACTTTATGTGAGTAGTGTAGGTTTAGGTCTTCTGGTGTCAGGTTTGCACATTGGAAAGGTTTTTGAGGGCTGTCCCAAGTATGATTTTTAGGGCTCTAAAGCTTGAACCTTTGGCTGCACAACCTTTAAAACAGCAACACTGCACTGTGCTTTATTTACAACCTGAATCAGTAGAGAAAAAGTTTTCTGGTAACTTTTTCCTGGTTTACAGACCGCTTTCCCTCACTCTTAGCAGAGTTTGTGCCGAGAGAAAAATCTGCAGTCCAGGCTTCCACTAGGTCCATTTGGTGGAAAAAATAAAACTTCAGCACCACGAAAAGTTGTTAAACCTAGTGACAAAGCCGCAAAGTTAGCAACAATGTGAACTGAAGTGAGTGAGAGGAATACCACGTGGACAAGCTGAGATGGTTTATATTCTCCCATTTCAAAAAACTGATCTCAGAATCCCCAAACTAAAACCCGACTCCCCAACCAGCAAAGAACATCTGGGTACAGCTCTACGTTTTACCCAGTTGGTTTCGCTTTTAAAGAACATGTTTGTCGTTAGGCCCGTTGTAGTAATATTCAGTTGTCTTGAACAAGAGTAACAACAATAATTTTCCCTTGTCGTCTCTTACGGTTGGGGGTGGGGAGTCCCACACATTTTCTAGAGAAGCCATAAAAGTCCTGCACAGATGGCCGTGGAGTCGCACTGGAAACCTCGCAGGATGAAATGCTGGCTGCTTCAGCTGTGACTTGCAACTCTGTCATGCTTTCATAAGCTTTCACATACACCCTGCACAAGCAGACTGCCCCTTCACAAGTTAATGCGGTTAGAAAATAGGCTGCACAAATATTACAAGCTGAGCAGCATAAAGCCAGTGAGAAGTCTAGCCATTGTTTGACAGGCTGACCATACTAAAGGCTGGTGCTATTGCGGCTCACTTAGACAGATCTATTGTGAGTATTCCAGTCAATTAATGTTTAAAACACGGGACAATGACAGGGTAGCAAGGGCCACCGAGTTCACTGAGTTGAAAGACTGATGGGGAAATTCCTGTTGTACAGGCATGGCATGCTGGAGCTGAATGTCAACACTGGTACTGGCTTCTGAAACAAAACTATTATATATGCAATGTATTTGATGGAAAATGTACTACAGTAAAAGGGAATTGTACACCCATGTATTTTCTAAGACATCTAAATGTTCAGCTGCATAATAAAAGCCACATGTGAGATGTAATGGGAACTTTTACAAAAACAAACTAATCAAAAACAAAATGCACAAACAGTTTCCTTAATGGTTTGCAAATGGACAGCTTCCTTCCACAGTCCAGAAAAGGTGCCAACTCCCAGTGGAAAGAAGCTAAAGCATGAACCTAATACACTACTGCCACATCTATGGAGTCACTGCATCTTAGTTCAATTACACCCAGTGTTAACTAGTGTCAGCATTTCACATCTGTCTGCTTCTCCCATCTCTGCTCACATGTTCCACACACACACACACACACACACACACACACACTGCATTTTAATGAAGCTACAAACTCACTTGCATGTTTTTCCATTTCTGTTATCAGATTATAGAACGAATATGAAATATTGAATGAAAGGCAGCCCTTTAAATTTTCAGTGGGATGAATTCTGAAAAAATAAGTAGGTGCGATAAAGTTAAGTGCAAAAGTAAATAAAAATGAATAAAGGTATATTTGACTAGGTTCTTACAAATTTTTGGTAATGCTACCCAGCCCTAGACATGAGTAATGATGAATCTAAATTCCCCATCACTGTAACTATCCTCCGAGGTAGTCATCCAGACATCAGTTCCTTATAATTATGATATACACTATATGGAGAAAAGTATTGGGCCAAAGCTCCTAATAACTGAATTAAGGCAATTCAGTGTATAAAAATGAAGCACCGAGCCATGCAGCGTGCCTTTACAAATATTTGAGAGAGAATGGGCCATTTTAAAGAGCTCACTCAATTCCAACGTGCTGCTGTTAGGATGCCACCATTGCAACAAGTCAGTGTGCAATAATATAACCTACAGCTGATTGTAGAATATCTAGGAGGGAAGAAATATCACAAAGTAGAAACATTTAGGAACCACAGCAACTCAGTCACGAAGTGGCAGACCACGTAAAGTTACAGAGCGGGGTCACCGAGGGCTGAGGCACATATTGTGTAAAAGTTGCCAACACCCTGCTGACTCAATAACTTAAGAGTTCCAAATGTAATCTGGGATAAATACCAGTACAAAGAATGCACCATCAGATTAATGCCATGGGTTTTCATAACCAAACAGCAATGTGAAAGCCTTACATCACCAAGGACAATGAAGTGTTGTAAAGCACACCAGAACTGGACTCTCAAGAAGCAAAAGTGTGTTTTGTGGAATGATGAATCATACTTCTCTATCTGGCACTGTGATGGATAAGTCAGGGCTTGGCAAATGCCAGGAAAACGGTGTCTGCATGATTGCCAATGATGAAGTTCAGTGCAGGAGGGGGTAATGCTATGGGGGTGTTCTTCTGGGGTTGGCCTGGACCCCTTTCCAGTGAAGGGAAATCTTAATGCATGTTCCAGCATGACTGTGCCTCAATGCACAAATGCAAAGTCCATAAAAGCATGGTTGTGTGAGTTTGGTGTGGAAAAACTTGACTAGCCTACACAGAGCCCTGACCTCAACCTCACTGAATGCCTTTGAGATGAATTAGAATGCAGACTGTGAGCCAGGCTCTCTAAGTGTCTGACCTCAGAAATGCTCATCTGCATGAATAGGCAGAAACCCCTTTATAATCTTGTAGAAGGCCTTTATTGAAGAGCAGAGGCATTTATTGCTGCAAAGGGGGACCAACTTAACAGCAATGCCTATGGATTTCGAAGGGAATGTCATAAAAGCTCCTGCTGGTGTAATGTGTAGGTGGCTCAATACTGTCTATACAGTACACTTTAAGAAATTATTAATAACGCTGGAAAGAAAAGCCCAGTAATCAGATGCTCTCTGTAACTTCATATGCTGCACCTGCGCCATGCTGAAGTCTGCGCAACATAGGCTTCCTCAGAAAGAAACCTTAGCCAAAATTCTTAGACTGTAGCGCTTATCAGCTGCTTTCGGGTTAGGACCTGTTGAAAAATTTACCAGCCTCCATGGCTCAGTTTCCCTGCTCCAACAGGTAAGTCCAAACCAGGATGATCAGGTTTCCATAGCTGGGTTATGGAATGTGAGGTAGATCATTGAAATAAATCATTCTACCTTAACATCCCCAACAAGCACCCGCTTTCCAACAGGCTATATGCATCTGATGAATGCGGATGGTTTCCCTCACCACCAATAAACAATGCAAAGCTTAGACCTGCTTTAAAGTTCAAATATAGATAAAATGCATGAAGGAAGAGGAGCTGAATTTGAGACCGAAACCAACCTCTTAATCCATCTGAGTGCAGGCGCCTTGAGAAAAGAACATGTCTGCTAGGTCAAAAGCAAATGGGGGTCACTCAGCTGAAGCCCTGGTTGTTTCCTGTTGAGATAAGACAGGTTAGATCAGGGTGCTGCAAAGAACTGTTTGTGTTGTTGGTCACTAATTAACAGTCCTTTTACAGCAGCCAAGGAAATGGTGCTATTAATATGATAAACAATAGATGGCAGATCATGTTAACGAGCTCAAACATTAAATACTCAAAAGGACAATTAGAGGCAACAGCCTGACACCATGTTTGCATAATACATGCAAAAACCATTAAAGTGCTGGTGGAGGCTCTCCTGAGAAAACCTGTGTTTGTTTGGGTCCAGCTCAAATTCAGGCCAAGATGAAGGGATTCGAAATCAGAGGATGGTGACAAACAGATAAGAAAGGAAGGGATGGGGGGTTGGCTCCGGTCTGATGAATATTTATAAGCCTGTGAAAACTTAATGTTCATCAAATTTTAAGACGATGCCTCTTCAAACTTTAAAAAAGGAAGGGGATGGCGTTTTAAAAAGGATCCTGTAGATACTCCAGTTCTCCAGCAGTGCAACGGAGGCACTTTTTTATGAGTCTGTTTCTGGCATTTTGTTTGCCATGTGCAGGCCTGTGTACACAGGTGACGTAATATGCCTTCTTGCCAATGGTTTCACACTATTCCGAGTGATCAACGGGGGCCAGAATGTGCCAAGAGATGCAGCAATGTGCCAACAAAGACGAGAAGAGGAGGACTGCAACCTAGACAATGATGTAAACAAAGCAGGATTTCAAAATGTTCTAAACTGCAAATATTTTATGAGGAACGAAATCAAGTTGATGCTTTTGTTAGACACCAGAATGAGCACTTTGACACAGAAGGTATTATTACTTACTGTATAAATGTTTGAAGTCACCTCTTAAAAAATATTTTGTTTATAGCAACATAAACAGAAAAGCAGGAGGTCTGGAATCAGACTATTTAATTCTTCGATGGGTCCATCCATCTATTTTCTACCACTTACTCAGGCCAGGGTGGCAGGGAGAGCAGTCTAAGAAAGCCAGCCAAGAGATGTAGTTTCTCTGGGGCCTGAAGCCACTCACCCAGAAGCTGGGCTGTGCGAAATGACTAAAATTTCATATCACGATAACACTACATATCATGACATAGTACTTTTTCTATAAATTCAATGAACTAGTAGTTTATTGAATGAACAGATAGAAGGGACCATTTCTTTTTGGCATTTCAAATGATATACTCAAATGAATGGCACTCCTGCATATTTGGTTATTTTTCTCTCAAACAGGAGCGTCAAACTCATTTTATATTGGAGGGCCACATACAACCCAACCACCTCTTAAGTGGGCCAAATCAGTAAAGTAATAACTTACTTGTAAAGAAAAACCACCTCTCAATTTTTCCCCTTACTTTCAGTGTAAAGATGTTTAACTACACAATCATTAAAACACCGCTGAGATATCTCGAGTAAATCAAGTGCAATTTAATACAGTTTCCACATTAAGAAATACTGTTGTAGTAAAGCAAAGAAACATGGCTCATTGGGCTCACCCTGTACGAAATAAAAGGACTTTATCCTGCAATTTAAAAAAAAAAAAAAACTAATTCTGTGAACTCACTGAAAATGTCTTTTTTTTTAAACTGTGGAACCACCAGAAAATTCTGTTAAAATGGCAAAAAGGGAGCTTTTCCATTATTAATTTGAATACTAAATAACTATTTCCTTCTTGATTTCTTACTTTGCTGTATGACAGGCCATGGGTCATGCATTTGTCAGAAGTCTGTAAAACTGCTGAAAATAAAGGTCCAAATTTATGCCATCTTTATATCAAAATCTCATTATTCAAGGCAATTTGGTAGGCCTGACTGGACCTTTTAGCGGCCCTGATTGAGAATTTTTGGGCAAATGCTTAATTAAGAAACTAAACAAAAATTTCAAGCTTAAACTAAAGCAGCAAATGAAGCCATGTTTGCCGTAAAAAGCAAGGATGTATGATATAAATTACTAGTCTTAAATGAATTATTCCTCATTTATTAAGGTACAACAGCAGCTAGCTGTTGGATGAAAGGTGTTAGGTCTCCACCCTTCACTAACCAAGCTGAGCTCTGACAGATGGCTGAGCCTCTCTCCGTGATGGAAAGTTGTAAACAAACAGTGGAAAGTAGCCTAGAAGTTTGGGACAGATGGCAGCAGCCTTAAAGCAGCTGGAAGCAGACAGTTCTGCAGTACTTTGGTGCACAGAATGAGCGGTTATAAGTCAGCTGTGTGACGAGTAAAATGATGTAACCAAAGTGATAACCGCTTTCTGCACAGCTGTGTGGACGCTAGCCTGCAAGAAAGGAATTCTGCAGTACGTTGATATAGATAATGAGCGGTTGTTTTTCAGAGTAGATCGTAATAATCACAGCCCCACTGTGGGATATGACAATATATATAAATCGGATGTTGAATTAAAAAACACCTATCGTTTCATATTCTGCTCTACTAAGTTGTTCCAGGCCACTAGTTCATTAGTCGGTTAAATATACAAATGCGGAATGTGAATTTAAGATCAATTTGAAAGCATTAGTCACATTCTTTGAATCATGTTTTAAACATCGCTGCAGTGTGTAGCACTTTGTGCCATGTACAACGTTGCGCTCACACTCTGTCAGAGTAGTTTACCAAGTGCGGCTAACAGTATTACTAGCAGCAGCTTTTTTCAGACCAATCAACAGCTTCCCATTCATGTTCATCTCCCTCTTTACCACTGACTGGTGCAGCGTCCACTGTGCTGTGCCAATCCATATACTCTCCCCAACTCCACCAGTCAATCCACCCTTTTCCTGCTAACAACCATGGCTTTGAGCTGCCGGTTTTTATCCCAGGCACTTTGCAACCTGCTGCCACCCACCCCAGTGTGAGCCTGAGGTCATCACTCAATGAAAGCAACAGAACAAAATCCTCCACAAAAAGCAGAGATGCAGCCCTGAACCACTGAAACCGACACTGCCTGGTAAAATTTATCAACTGATCGTCACAAAGGACATCTTCTACCCAGAATTTGTCAAAGGGATGGCACAGGGGAAGGCCACAGGAAATCAGAAATAAAGTCACTGAAAAGAAATTACATTTAAAACATGGGGTATCATGTGCAAACTTGTATCGTATTACAGATTACGGACATGAAAAATGCACAAGAATTGAAAAAAACTGGTTAGTTTTGTGCAAATTAGGAAGAAAGTAAACACTTGTGTGAAACAGTACTTTCAGAATCATGTAAAGTATGCTGGCAATGGGGGTGGGGGTGTGTTATGGTATCGTGACGTTTTGTGTAGCGATATTGTACGGATACAGGCACAATAAATACTGAAATCCTATTTTGACATTTTCCTAGAATAATAAAATCAATTGTTATTTTAGTCCACCTACATACATTTTCAAATTCTTCAGTTCAAAACTGTAATACAACCTTTTTGACATTTATGTTTTAATGACAGTGTTGGTCAGTCTGTCTGCTTGACAGGCTCATTTTGCAGCAATTAAAATGACTGACGTGAGAGGAACACAGTGGGAACTTTATCTTATGAGATAAAACAGATATTGACAAAGCTTACCTTTGGGGAAATAATGTGCAGGTGGAAAAACCGGTTATATCACAATATATCGCAGTATATTTTTTGCAATACCAAGCATATCACCAAGTGTTTAAAATTACATCGTATCGTGAGTTAAATATCGTGAGTGATTCCCACCTCTACAGTATATTACTGAATCACTGCAGCTATTGATTATTTTAATTACTTATACTGCTGGGCAGTTTGAGCTATAATAACACAATTCATCTCCTACATAATAAACTATAAAATAAATCGTATGGCTTACAACATGCAATGCTAGCGTTCAAAACATGGAGTAGAAGCAGAAAACACAATAATAGAAAAAGTAGTACAAGCACATTAAACCTGTTCTTTAGTAAAGTCGCTACCACAGCCAATGAAAATTTTCTAAATAGTTGTCCAATTTCTAAAATATAAATCTGGATTTTATTATTGTGCTCTAAATTGGAGTCAATGCAGCTCAGAGTGTGGTCTGAGGCTGCAGCTTTAGCACAACATTCCTCCTTCAGTTCAAGCACTACTCCACTACATTCCCATTTGTCAAGTACTCAATAAGCTGGATTTTCCTCCTTTATAAATGTGGCTACATCAGAGTAGAAGAGTTCTCTCTGCTGAGTCTTCGAGTGCTGCCCAGACTTTTCTGGGCCACCTGTAAAGATCAGCAGCAATCGGTGCATTTACAGGGACTTAAAGGGTTTTTTAAGCCTTCAGAAGAGGTACAATGTACAAATGGGAAAAGCGTGACTTATTAAAATTATGCATGTTTTGCCTCGTGCATGTAAATGTAGTCACCACCATGACAAGACACCACTGCTTATTGCTGTCATCCGCCTATCTGAGTCCTGATTTACTCCCCTCACCGGTTGCACACAAACACACTCGAGTGAGGGATATTATCTTGAATATTATGCACTGAAATGAGCATCGGGAGAATTTCTGGCTATGATGCGAGTGCTGGGAGGGTTTGGAGAGTACCAAAGTTGTAAAATGAAGTTGCTATGAATGGAGCTTTCCGGATTCTCACGCCGATTAAATGCAGAGTACCAAAGAGCAAGCACCCCCTCCTACAATGTCAGCTACTGAGTTCATTAGGAAACTTGACCAAGCCACAGTAAAAGGAGCCAAATAAAGCATACCTAGTAACACTAAAGGAAAGATCGACCACTTCTCAGACATTTATCTATGATCCTGTCAGCACTGAGGATGATATTACCATGGCAACAAGCTATAGTTCACTGTCTTTTTCAGCTAAATTGCACTTATAGGAGCCTCAAAATGATCGACTGATTTAGCCAGGTGGCAACAGGGTGCATCTCTTCCAAACTGTCAGCCCTTGAGAAAAGCAAGTAAACTAATGCAAGCACATCCAACTGATCCAGGCCCTGACAGTGTGTGGTCTGACCAAACAGCAGGACGGCTTATGTAGCTTACACAGTAGCCTTCGTTCCAATGCCCCTCACTCGTCACCACCTGTTTCCTCCCACTGTGCCTGCACACAGCTCCAGTAACAGGCAGCGGGCTGGTGTGGAAACTCAAGTCAAGGTGATATGAGTGACACAGAAACATTCATCAGCTGAGCATAGCCACTGAAGGAGCAGCCCACACT
>VUQH01019634.1:5994-32530 GCA_015106775.1 Etroplus canarensis | reverse complement strand
GTTAAGTTCTTCCTTTATAGTCTAATATATCTTTTTGTCTATGCTACATAAACTAAAAAGTCAAAGCAAGCAAAGCAAAAAACTTAAATAAATGAGGAAATTTCAGTGGAAGCGGCACAATCAGTGGATTTCTTTCAAAGACAAAGTCCTTTTGTGATGAACTTTTGCACAACATTCTTTTGCGCACAATATTATAGCTGGTACCAGGACCTACAAAAGCTAAAGTAAACTGTTAAAAATGTTATAAACAAAAAGACATTTTTGCTAACAGGGTCACTATCTCCAATAAAAGTCACCTTACTTAGCAGGCAGCTTGAGAACATATAAAAATTTTTACTAGAGGGGACCTGGGTCAGAAGGCACAGCACTGTCTTAACCCCTGAAGCTCATCAGTCTGAGACAAGTATAGAGTCAAAACGGGTTTGTCACAAACAGCAGATAGTGTAGGCAGCTAGTATTTGCCTCTGCTTATGGTAAACTGTCCGTTAACATGGCTTCATGCTGCTAAAGAGCCAGCCTTATGGCAGCAAGTGGAAACATCCCCCTAACATTACATTTATCAGCTCATCTACTTACTGTAAGTCAGGATGACTGCATATAATGGAGAGTAGAAGCATAGCTACATTGCAGTGCTAGATTAGAGGCCAGCTGGGAAGACAGCTCCATCATCTGCGAATCCAAATGGTGGACCCCACTTTCCTTTAAGCTGCCAGCCTGGGTAAAAACAGGATTATGCCTCCTGCTCACTGACTGGGCCTAGATTTGGTCTCTTATGGCTGCCAAACAGTTTTGTGACAGGCCACTGTCATCAGCAACTCCATGCTCAAAACCTAAAATTGGGAATGTAAAAACTGGGCCTTTAGCCACAAGTTTTAACTGAGCTCAATACACAGTAAGATCTTCCAGTGTCAGTTTGTCACTCTACCTATTCTGACTACTAGAACTTCATGGGAGAGAAGGAAATTGCAGCTTCAGATCTGATGCAGAGTGCCATCTATGATGAGTGTAGTCTGGGACTGTCAGACCCACACTTGGCCATGTTTTCATTACAGTAAAGCTCCATGGACAGCATCATATTCAACACTGAGGCACTGCCATAGAGAATCAACTGTCTCAACTAAGCTGGGGTAGGAACAGCACAGTTTTAAGCACTCCCCCAGTTGAGCCATTATTTGCTACATTCATACTAGGGGGTTGCTTGACAGCCATGATTAACAATTCACTTTTCTGTGTCCTCCTTAGGGTAGTGGTTTACACATTCACTTCACAAACAAAAAGACACTGGTTTGATTCCTGGTGGGGCACAAGCCCCTCTCACCATGGAGGGCTGTGTCAGGAAAGGCATCTGGTGTAAAACCTCTGCCAGAATACCAATGTGGATTAATCTGCTGTGGCGACCCCTTGGGGAGAATATAAGGGAGGAGCTGAAGGTCCCCCAAAAAAAAAAAACAATTTGCTTTTCTGCTCCTCTCCATGCTTTATGAACGCAATTTTTCTGGACCCGCTGTTTAAAAAATAAGCACTGATTTTTAAATTTTAATTTCTTTTTTATTAAACACAACATTCTACTATGTTTTGGTTAACAAGTTGCACTAACTTGATGCCATGATTCAGCCTTTCAGTTTTAATGTTTTGCTTGATTGTTTTTACTGTCCTGTTAGCACAGTGTAACTAATGTTAGCTGCTATCGAGGGACTGAGACTCATTTCCAGTGTGTGAAAGGCAACACCTGGGCTCCCTATCTATGGGATTCTGGCACCAAACATAAGCAGCATATTTGAGATTCATGCCACCCCAAGTTCATACCAACATCATGTATGTATTTAATATCAGCGATGCTTAAACATTAGTAATTACTGTCTTGCTAGATACAGACGACAGCAAAGTTTATAGATGTTTTTGCAGGATGAAGCCTGTGCGAACTGGCATATAATTGACTTCCCACTGTTTTGTTTCGGGGTTTTTTTTCAATCATATCCATGCTTTTGGGTAAGTAGATCCAGAGGTTTTCTTCCTGAAGCAAGATGATGTAAAGTGGTATTAATCAATGATTTTCATGTTTTGCTGAGAATGATGATATCTCTGTTTTACTCTGTGAAAACCAAATAATGGGTGAGGAATAATCAAACCAATTTCTAAGTATAACACTTTATTCTTTTTAATTTTTTTTCTGTGTGCAGGTTCAAGTTTGATTAAGTTACCAGTTTTACATTACAGGGGCTCTTTTGTCTCCTTTCCTAACAAGAACCTAGTTTGACCTTAACCAGATGACTCTGTGTCATTCATGCATTTTAATCAGCACACAGTGAACATGGCCAGGTATGTCAATCAAGGTTTTAATCGGGTGAGGAGTGCTAAAACTGGATGGTAGAGTTATGTCTGTATGCCTGCTAAAACATTTTTCAAAATGCAGATTAACACTTGTGCCACCGACTTTTTTTTGTTTGTTTCATCTGTCTATTTAATGTTCCCAACTTCTCTGAATTTTGAATCAATTGAATTGGATTGTATCTTAATAGAGACACAACATGTTAAATTTGAAACAGAAGAGTTTTTGTTTTGTTTTTGTTTTTGAAAGAAGCGACTTATTTTTCTTTCTCTCTTTTTTGTGTGAACATTTTAAGACCAATTCAGAATAAATGAGCTTCTCAAGTTCATCTATAACATTGCAATGTCAACAGATGTGGTATCAATTAAGACTTCTCAGACTTCTCTCATCGGGAAGATCTTTTGAGTAATCCATACATTCAATTCTGCTGTTGTGTACTGACAGTTGCCACATAGTTTGTGTGTAGTATTAAAAGAAATTGTTCAGTTGGTATTTTTTCAGTGTGAATATAAGCAAAACAGCATTTGAGGTTGGGAGATGTGCTATTTACCATTTTCAAGATGTAAAACCATTAAATGGTAACAGTGGAAAAAGATTAAGGAAAAGTACCAACATACTTGTAATGCTGCCCGCTTAAAATTTTTGCACCTGGGAGCGAAATGGAGCATGAGGAAAGAAATCATGGTTACCTATATGTGCTGTGCCTTCACTCACCAGTTAGCCGAGTAACACCAGAAAAAAAGACCTGAGACAGGTTAGTGTTATTTTACACTTTCATAAACTTTTGAAGGCAGTTATGAAGGTTATAGAAGGCAAGTTTATTTTAAGCTATAAGTCATATTCTTTATTTCTCATTATCCCAAACAGTTTAAGTCAAATTTTGCTCGCCTAGCTGAGTTTTGGACTGCTCTTAGAACCACAATATTTTTAACTGAAAATTAAAATTGTTCAATACAGGTTTTATTTAACACACACACAAAAAATAAAGTGTACATCAAGATATATGCACCTATTGTCGGATTTCCGACATTTGCATTGCCACAAACTGGATAATCCTGCTGTCAGCACTTTGTACAATGCAAGAGCCACTTTCTGGGTTCATCATTGTTTGGAGCAGATTAGCAGAGGGTAGTGGATTTCATATGGCCTGGTCAGAGGCCATCATTGAAGGGCTTAACGGATTAATGTTGTCTCCCACTCTCACTCGGTCTCTCCAATATTCAATCAAACTCTGTCCTGTTTGAACTCATACAGCACACTTTGTACAAGAATGTCATATCACTGTAGTTTAACAATATACATGCATTCGTTGAACTCTGTACAAGCACATATTACATATTTCTGCCAGATGGTTTGCTTAAGGATTTCCCTGACTCTTGTTTAGCACTCAGACATACCAGTATTACAGCATGTGTTGCACTTCTGTGTAAAACTATCTATGGCAACTGAGTCATGATGTAGTAGTGTCCATGTGCTTGAGGAGGATGGGTCAAAGGCTAAATCCCTGCTTAAAGACACCATAGTGAGCCTTTTCTATCAACAGACAGGCCATTTCAGAATGTGTTGGATAAGATGTAATTTCCCATCTGCTTTATGGCTATTTCTGATCCCTGGGCTCTTGTCAGCAAACTCCTCGGGACAGATATCATCAGTAATATAAGGAGGACTCTGGCAATACTTAGGGCCTTAAAAGGCCCTTCACTTCCCTCAGTCATGTGGTTGGCTTAAGGGGTTTGAGAGCGCAGGTCACAAGTAAACGTTTGACAAACACTATCAAATAGCACAGATTTAAGTGGCTTAGGACAGCTTCTTCCTTCACAGAATGTTGTTTTCTGTGTGTGTGTGTGTGTGTGTGTGGGTGTGTGTGTAGGTGGGTGTGTAGGTGTGTGTGTGTGTGTGTGTGTGTGTGTGTGTGTGTGTGTTTGTGGTGGTTTGACCAAACGCTTGTGATCTAAAATTGAATTTATTTAATATAGTGATTTATAAAGATACTAATTAGTCAACTTTGACTCCCAGAAAACTGCATTCAGATTTTAGTAATTTGTTTCTTTTTTTGTTGTTGTTGTTTGTTTTTGGGGGGAGGGTGTTTTTTGGTGTGTTTGGGAGTTTCTATGTGGTTAAGTTCCACCAACAGGAACCAATTTTGTTGATATCTTGATTAAATATTATTAGTGTGTAATGAAGACTGAGTTTTTCATGTGTGGTTCTGTAGCAACAAATGTAACAGTGCAGACTGAATAATAATGTAACGGATAGTGAGGCATTTAGCTTACAGAGCCAAGGGCTTTGAACAGGTTAGCAATTATCACTAAGCAAACACTTTACAAGCAAATCATATGAAAAAGTTCCTAATCAGATGAGCGTTCATTTAGAATTTATTTTTTAAAAAGAACAGTGGTTTGGCCAAAGGCACCAAGCTTGGCCGTGGACTCCAGCAGTTATTTGCAACTTCTTGCAACTTCTTCCTTCATCTGCGAGGTTGGTAAACAGAGTAAATATAGTGCCAGGCTGCAAGATCAGATACTTCTTACATTTCTGCAACTGTGGTTCCCACTAATACCAGAGTCTGACTGGAGTCAGTTATGTTCATATCCGTCCAGTACATCACAAGGTTCAAAAACAATTGTGCTCCCTTTAGAGCCTATAGCGCAATTCTCTCCAGGGCATTGAGAGTTGGGTGCACTCTTGATCTTTCTTCTTAGCGATTGAAACCATGTGGGCTTGTCCTTCACCTTCATCAATGCACAGGTATGTGTGTACTATCTGTGGCAGTGAAGCTGTCTTCTAAGTGAACCAGAGTACCACTTATGCTGAAATATTGCTAATCAGTTGCCTCAGGAGGAGATCCCTGAGGAGAGATGGTGGTCAATCTATTAACTTCTTCTCCTGCTTCCTTGTTACAAAGGGGAGTACCTGATATTCACAGATTGTGGATTTCTCATGTTTTGACACAAAAAACAGAAGAATGGATTCTCTTCTTCCAGTGGATGAATTTGTCGCAATATCCCTTGTTCACACCATTGCTGATGACTTTTTGGTGTTACATGAATTGTTGGAGGACTCCCAACAGACAAACAGAGCAGTGTAAGGATATATAACTTACATTACTACAGAGAGGTTCATAAGACAATGTTCATTAGCTTTCATGGGGTCAGAGGGAAGTGAGGTCCCACTGCCTTTTGTACAGTATCTACATTGCTGTGCTTGCAGACACTCTTAGCTCACATGCACAGAGAGTGACTTAAAAAAAAGAGTAAAGATATAATATAGTAAACACATGATTTCATTTAGCACAGTGCTTCTTGTTAGGTTGCCAACAATGCAGATCTTTAAAAGATATATTTACTACATACACTATCCGTTTTAAGCATGCTAACATTTTTGAATTAGCAATGAACAAAGAATATCTGGCTTTTTGTCTTTGACAGCGGCATCTATTAGCCATGGCATTGTTTCAGTATGCCAATGCAATGTCACAACATTTATTTCTGTCCAGAATTCCAGTCTTTTTTTTGCTAAGATCTTATATTGATCATTGAAGAGTTGGACTGAAGCATCTGGACTCTGTGGTGGCCAATTCATGTGTGAAAATGATTCCTGAACCACTCTTTCACAGTCTAAGCCCAATGAAACCTGATGTTGTCACTTTGGAATATGCTTGTGCCATCAAGAAAGAAGAAACTTATTGATGGAATAACCTGGTCAGCCAGTGTATTCAGGTAGTCAAGTGACCTCATTTTTTGGGCACATAATGTTGCTGAACTTAGACCAGACCAACTAAAGCAACCACAGATCTTAACACTGCCCCCACAAGCTTGCATGGTAGGCACCAGGCATGATGGGTGCATCACTTCATCCATCTTTTCTTACCCTGATGCACCCATTTCTTTCTGCTGCCTAGAAAATTGAAGTCTTTTTTTTCCAATTAGCTGCACTGATAAATGGTTTTCTTAAGGCTATACAGCTGCTTAGTTCCAATCCCTTGAGTTCTTTTCACATTGTGCATGTGGAAATGCTCTTATATTCACTATTAAATGTAGCCATGAGTTCTACTGTTGATTTTTTATGATTTGATTTCATCAGATGTTTAAGTGATCTCTGGTCCCAATCATTCAAGACTTATTCTGACCACATTTCTTCTTCAAAAATGATGGTTCATCACTATCCTTCCATGTTTTAATAATGTGTTGGACAGTTCTTAACCCAATTTTAAATTTCTTAGCAATCTTCTTAGTATTGTTCTTTGCTTGATGCCGGTTTACCTGTCTGAAAAGGAGGAACATCTTTCTCATGAGCAATGTATCTTCGGACATGGTTGTTTAAGAGACGATAACAAACTCATTGCTTCAATTGGGATTAAATAACCTGTTGGAATGCAGCTAATGCATAACAGCCACTGCAGTGAGTAGATAGATAGATAGATAGATAGATAGATAGATAGATAGATAGATAGATAGATGTTATGAGCAACATAATACTGTAATACATATTGTGCAGGAAGCAAAGCTGAGTTAGAAGTGTGTATTCCATATGTCAGTAAAATCTGCTGACTTAGCATATACTGCATTGAGTAGGTAATCAGGTAATGGAGACACCATAAATAGGAATAATTTTTTTCAGATTGCATGGTCAAAAGGCAACTACAGCCTGGTCATAAATGATAGTGAGCAAAAATGCTCATTAGAGGGAAATTTTAGAGAAACACTAGTTCACCATTCAACTAAAGCACTGCTGTAAAATGCAATTCCTTTTTTCTGCCTCATTATAGGCAAGCAGAATCTTGGCATGTGAAATGAGTTATGAACACACTCTTGAGAGGAATACAAAACAGCATGTGCCTTAGTCTGGCCAGGAGTGCTGTAGTTATAATATAAAACATTAACTTGGCTCCACTGCATCATCCCAGCACATGTTAGCAGGGCTGCCAAATGCCAAATTTGAGTTGAAATAATTGTCAGACAAGTTGATAACATATGCTTAAATCCCATGTAATTTTGAGGTATATGCTGTTAGAAAGAGGTGATTTAATTTTCTGTAGATTAATGTGTGCTACACGTATTCTTACCACAAAATACTTCTGAACTTACATTGTCAGAGATTACATATTTCTTCTAAATTAGCTGTTGCTGATTGTTTCACATGGTGATAGATCACAATTTACAAAGGAAAACATTTCCCTATTTATTTTTGCACCATCATCTTGAAGACAAGTTGCATTCCTTTTCTTTGGATTCCTAATCCTTCTATGCTGCATTTACCACCCCCTGGACTACTGTTTTTTCCTCCACTCCCACCACAGCACCACAGACAAATTCATTTGCGACCCAACCGCCAACCACGCTCCTTTACAAATCCAGCTGTTTCCCCTTTGCCACTTTAACTCCCTTTCCTTCATTCACTAGTCTGTATTCTCGTCGCTTTGAGAAAACTGTTTGTGGGTGGATAGTATTTAAGACAATGAATTGTTTTCTCAGAGTCACTCAATGCACAGGACCCATATCCAGCTGTGTTTCCTCAAGCATGATACACTTCACTTGTTAAACATGATCATTAGTTAGTCAACACTTCTTGGGCTGCCTGGCAAGGAATTAGTGATGACAGTCTCTCCTTCATGCTCCCTCCCACACTGCCAGAGCCTCCCACCATGAGTTTTCTCAGTTCTCTGCCTCCTCTGTTCATGGGAAAGTCCCAGTGCTGGCAGTGTTATGACCAGGGTGAACGATAATGTAAGACCAGAAAAAAATGTTTCAGTGTTTTATCTTGATTTTACTTAGGTGGCAATTCCTGACTAAATCAGTAAATGAGCTATCATCCTTTATTGTTCATTGCAGGTGAAATTATAAATATTTTTTTTTAATTTTAATTTTCAGATAAGATTATACTTTTCTTTCTTGGAAAGGATAGGAGATATTCCATTACAGTTTTATTTCCCCAGTGTTTCCAAAGTCTTTCTAATAGCAGGAAAATTCTGACCTGGATTGATAAATATATTAAATGGCAAAAAAAAACAACCCTGTCAAGCACACTTTTGCTTTACTGTCTCTTTGGTGGACATGAAAATCAGATGTGGAGTGCTGTGATCCCAGAAGGGGAGTGTCCTTCCTTGTGGCATTGAGACAACCCAGGACTCCATAGATCAAACATAGTCTGCCTAAAATAATCCATGTGTAGGTGACCCTCTCAAACATTTATTTTGGCATGCAGAGCTTTGGAATTGCTGTTATCAAAATTACCTCCAGTTGCTTTAGTTGATTATTTCATTTAAATGCACTGTGATAAATGCTGAAATCCACCAGGAGCTCTTGTCACTTGGTAACAGTTGTTTGACTTCATTAGAGTTGCACAAAGGAAATCTAGTCCTCTCTGAATATCATTTGATGAAGTAATGTGATGCTCACTACTATGTAGCTGCTAGGAAGAAAAATTTCCACTCCCTGTCTCCCTTTTTCCCATACACAAATACATGTCACATGTACATGCTCTGTACACATTTTATTTAAAGTCACTGAAGCTCAGTATGCAGCAATGTTTCTCCTTGGAGTTTCATTTCAGGAATGCAAATGCCTTGGGCCCAGACACTCCGTGATTTATCTCCTCATTTATCTTTCCACACATCTGCCTGTGCCCTTGTGTCTGCCTGTTGCTCATTCCTCCTTTCTTTCAGCCAGTGTGTCTCCCATGGGACCTGGGACTCCCCCACTTGCCCTGCTCTACCCCTGACACACATGCTTGTGTGCATATATACACAAAGTACATGCAGACAGAGGATGACAATATTCAGCTGCACTCACTGTTGCATTGCTTGATGCTACCCTCACCTTGCTACTGTCAGCTTTACTGGGGCCCCAATAATCCAGTCTGTTCACGGCCAAGCACAGAGGTCTCCGCACTTAGAGCATCAACAATCTGCACGCTGTCTCTGTTGGATTCAGAGCACTGTGGTGGTGCATTACTGGAAGCCATAGAAAGTGACCTGATACCCACACTTGCTTTCTGTCAACAAAGATTACACTCAGACGAGCGCAATGGGAGTCCCGGGCAGACCAACCTGCTGCTTTATGTCTCATGCGGACAAATAGAGTATGTGCAGGACGAGTTGGAGCTTTGTTTTTCTTGTCAGAAACAGGTATGAATAACAGCAGGGCCTGCCACAACACCCCCGAGTGTTTCATATCTTCACAGCATTGCCATAAAATAAACACCAGTAGTGCAATTGCACTATGTTTCTTGACATGTCTTGCTGCTCATTCAGACGTCCCCTGTCCTCTTGTGCTATGCCCTACACCCTTCTCCAAAAGTGCCCCACATTCTGCCTTGATTTCACATTTCCTTGTGCAGCTCTGTCTCAGGCCCTGCAGAGAAACCACCGCCTGGTGTGAGGTCAGGTGTTATTTATCACAGCCGTCTGCGCAGGGAGTTGACATTCGCACAGGCATTCTGCTCTGCCATTGTAATTGACTCTCCTTGTCTTCTCGAGGACACCAACAGATATAACTATGTCAGATCACCTCTCAGCTATATATTACCCATCTCACTGAGGAAGACAACTGGTGAGTTATCATTCTGCATCAGCTAAACACAAGATGGACAACACGGCTGGTCACAGAAAAATGGCAGGATTTCACAAAGCCAATATAATTCTCAGTCAGATTTCTTTCTTTCTTTCTTTCTTTCTTTCTTTCTTTCTTTCTTTCTTTCTTTCTTTCTTTCTTTCTTTCTTTCTTTCTTTCTTTCTTTCTTTCTTTCTTTCTTCCTTTCTTTCTCTTTACACTTCTCATATTGTCAAGTACTGTAATTAAGAGTATAAAACAGGCCAACTTCTATGATAGGGCTAACACTTGTGGGGCAAAGGGGACAGACACATTTCAGAGGTCATCGGCAAGTAAACACTTATTAATGGTTACCTGCATAACAATCTGATAAACAGGTCATGGTAATGATTAAGCCAGGGTTGGCAAGGTTATAGGCCATGTGTACACAAAAGCATGTTGGATGAAAGCAGGTTCAAGCGGGTGCTAAGGACTAAATGTAATTGTTCTAGGAGAGCGATCTTTGACCTGTTATGTGTGAATGCACTTTTTAAAAAAGCCCTGAATCACTTTTTTAAAACAGCAGAAGCACACAGACACCTGATGACAGCTACAGTACACCCCTGAGAGCTAAATAGTTGAAAACTATCCAAATTGCAATGCAGGTATTATTGAGAGAGTTAGGTGCTGACTGAGTGAAATGAAAAGAGAAAATGAGAAGTAGAAAAAAATATGCAACCCAACTTAAGTTCACAGGGTCATTTCCAGCTCAAGGATTAAGTAAACTAAACAAAACTACACAAGCTGCAACTTATCAGGCTGCTTGCATGCCAGGACTTTATTTTATCTCCCCCTCATGTTTGTGAGTGTGACAGAGAGGGCTTACAGTCCTCAGCAGTGTCAAACACTGGAAAGACCTTCAGTGTGCAAAGACTTCATATTCTTTCCTAATAAAAAAAGATTAAGATAACTTTGGATCAAATAGATTGTGGGAATACTGCAGTGTATGTGTGATAATCAGAGCACTGGCTAAGAATTTTTCTTCAACTTAATCAGTGATTGATTACCTACTTGATTTATCTTTTTTAGTAAAAGAGATTGTGTTGAACTCCAGTTAGTTATTTATTGTGAGAATCAGTAACAGTGAACAGCTTTGGTTATGCAGGAAATAGCTCTTTAATTCTGTCTCGAGAGAACATCACTGAAGCTTTCATGAGGATTATTTTGTTTATTTTGATGAAATGCAGAAAATTATTTTATTGCTTTCTCACATTCTTCTGCTAACCAAGCAGAGTACTTTTGGAGAATTTATTTTCCTGTGAATCACTTCATCATGTGATCATCCAAATACACCAGGGTACATCAAACATGAATCCTGAATATTTTGCAGCTTTTTAAAATACAGAAAGTCAGTGGCTGTTTGACCTTTGGGCTTTTTCTTGAGATGTTTATTTATGAAATCCTTTGACTCCTTTGAAATTTCTTAGTAGGCATTGTTTAGAGAGCAACTTTTCAAACTTAACAATGATGGTTGTTGAATAAAGTTTTTTGAAGAGTTGTCTAAATTATCCATCATAAATAAATTATCAAGCATGTTTTTATATACTTTATATGCTATGCTACACAATAACTGATGTAATACAGTTGCAAAAATCAATTGCTTGTTTTCAAAATATTTGTCCTGAAATTATCATTTAATGTTATGTTATAACAGCAGTGAAAATGTAACTTTGACAACTATCAAAAATGTAGATATCAATTAGAAATTTTCAGATTTTAAATATAGGAGATGAAAGAGCATAAACTCAATAAGTTGTAACTACAGCATGCTATATTTTGTTTGTTTTTATGGATAACTGGGTAAAACAGAGGAAAATGAATACCTGCCATTGATACATTTCTTTAGTTCTTGTCAAAATAACTTCCAATAAACTTACTCAAAAAATATTGTGAATAGAAATTACTTACTGCACTGACTCTAACATCATTATCAAAGCCCCGATGGGATGCAAAAATGAACACATAATACATTATTTTATACACAATTGAAAATTATGTATAGAAAAAGGGGAATTAAATGTTTTAAATACATATCTGTCTTCAAGTTTTTCTCAGTCCTTAAACCACACAATCTTGTCAAGAGATGCTTATTTATATACTCATTAGCCATGAAAAGGAATGATTTGGAATTTTGCAAATGCATATCATTGTCGTTTTATCTCAAAACCACAGATTGTTGCCTCTTCAACAATTCCTATCTCATAATATCCAGATAATATGGAGCTGTGACTTGTTTGATTTCTTAAATAATGCTTAGAAAGTCAATTTTGGGTAGCACACAAGCTTTACAGGTGATTTGTCATATATCTAAGCTGATACGTAAGCTTTGTTTCAAGGTTTACACAGTGTCAAAATCATTGGCCAAAGCCAAAATAGGTAAGATGAAATAAAGCTTCCAAAAACCCTGGCATAAATTACATAATTGAAAGAATACTCTGAGTCAGTATCAACTCAAGAAAAACTTCAACACTAAAAAGGGAGGGAAAAAGAAAAGAAAGGTCATCTGGTTTCCATTAGGAAGATAAAATGGTTCACTCTGAGCCTTTTACTGGCTGCTTTGTTACTGGGAGGCGTCCATACTGCTCTCTCCATCATCATCCAGTTGACACAACATTAAAGGCTTCAAACAGCCGCACAGGGTTCCTTAATCAAAAACTAATTGTAATAGATATTGAGGAGTGCTAACACTCTGACCGCTCAGCTGGTATCAGTGGTCCAAGGCTGGAGATACTATTAAACACAACAAAGGCATGATAGCTGAGACAGGCCAATGCAAGTGTGAAATACAACATGTGGCTGAAAAGGCACAGATATACTGATACTATAAAGCACTGGTCTAAGGCAAGCCTGTCAAGTCTGGTTATTTAGAAACAAAACAATGGATCTGGAAAATTCCTGAAAGTGGATACAGTAGAGACATTTAAAATCACTAACAGCTACGGTAAGGATACTGTGGCATGGTGCCAGACTTTGAAAATTAGGAACATGTCAGACCTGATGACATTTTGACTGTTTGTGTGCTTACTGTGTGTGTGTGTGTGTGTGTGTGTGTGTGCACGTATGGGGTGTGGGCCTGCAACACTATCTAATTTAGCAAATTAATACTCATTAATTTGATTAGTTATTATCATTAACAATAACTCATCAAAGGCTTTTACTCCTATATATTAACCTCTCAGACACTCTCCCACTTAGCATATTAAACAGCAGGGTCCAAATTCATGAACAAGGTGAGTGGAGCTTCCTTCTCAGAATGATACATGGTCCAGTAGTCATCTTCTTGGTTCAGCAACATATAGACTTGTCTCTTTCATCATGCCACTCCTTTTGACAAGGCTCGTTCTTTCCCTGTTAGTTAAAAAGCTGTTTGATAAACCTGTCCTGGAATGAATCTTAACAGACCTTTAGAGGTCAGCAGTGTAGCAATGGACAGAGTGTAAACAGAGCCAACCCTTTAAAGCCATCAAAACTGCTTTGGGGGGTATAGAAAGTGGTTTGAAAATAACAAATTCATTTGTAGTGGGTGATTTCACATGAGACAGTATGCTTCTTTTTGTGTTCTCACATGGAAGGTGAGGTGCTTGTGCATATTGCATGTCTGACTTTCATGCAGGTGACAAGAGATTTAGCATGGGACATGAACTTCTAAACCCACAAATAATGATCACCTTTTAAGTCACTGCATTATTATCTAATCTTAATCAAGTATTTAATGTTCTAAACTTAATCACGCCTTAATCATTTTAAATGCCGCAACCATTTTTACTTAAACCTAAACTTTACTATTGTCAGTAGAAAAAGATTTTTTTAAAAGTGGAAATGGACTAAATGTAACTTTGGCTTCTCTCTTGTGTTCTCCCCAAGGGGTTGCCACACCGAATTAATCCACAATGGTACAGTAAGCTGACAGAGGTTTTACGCCAGATGCCCTTCCTGACACAACCTCCTTGGTTAAAGGGGCTTGTGTCCCCACCTGGAATTGAACCAGGGACCTTTTACTTGTGAGGCGAATGTGTAACCCACTACACTAAAAACTTTATCAATCTTATTTTGAAGTTTTGCAGAGTTGTTGATACTGACATATTGCTCTATAAATTGATGTAACGATAACATGTCTATTATCTTGACCATGAGTGAATATTCACCACCCGTTATATACTTTTTAGGTGACATATATGCACAGGCACACTTACAGATCATACACAGGTGTGTGTGTGTGTGTGTGTGTGTGTGTATGCGTGTGTGCCAGTTTTACTCCTATTCTGGTAATAGAGTGAAGGATATTCAAACTCTGTATTGTATGTCACTTTGGCTTTCGAGGAGTCCGTTTTCTTTGACTATAAATGTATGCGTATGCACGGTAATTGTGTGGAAAATGCATGCAGCCTCCACCTAGCATAACCACCCCTGCTGCACTCCCCTGTGGATAACAAATGGCCCTTTTCTCTGGGAATTGAGGCTAAACGATGGTTTCACTTAGAGAGCAAAGTGACTGTCCATCTTCATAACAGTGCTCTCCATCAGAGAGCAATGAATCCCATCCCGTCCCACTGGCTCTGATTAAACACAGGCAATGGATACCCCCTTTATGAAGGCCTGCAAAGCTGGCCCTCATGTCAGCTTTGCACCTGCAACTATTAGCTTCTCCTTCTTTAATAAAAAAAAGAGAGCCCCACACATCTGGGTAGGGGAGCACTGTGCTCCCCCAGGAGGCCTGTTCAGCCGAGTCTGTTTGAAAGTGACGCACCTTAACTTGATTCAAATTACCTAAGGCATTTCTTATTGGTGGGGTCACATGGAAACCCTACAGGTCACAGTTCACTGGCTAAGGCACTTTTGCTGTTGGTTGTGCTTTGAGCTCTCCCCCCTGGTCTCTTTTCCCTAATTTTTCTTATATAAATGTAATATCATGTTATAACAGTACCCTGTCTTATTCAAATTGGAGCTCTTTGTAGCCATGAGATGTAGCTACTTCTTATAGAGATCCGAAGCTGATAAAGTCTTGTCTCTATTAGTCAGCTGAATAATTCAAACTCCCATTAAATTACTGCAAGTACTCATTCTGCCTAAAAGGTTTTAAGATGTTAATTTCAGTTATATGCATTTTGAATTCAAGTGCAGACCCTTTAAACCACAATAAAGTGTACTCATGTGAATATTTCTGTAAGTTTTACAAACTCAAAGTGCCAAAGTCCCTTGCTGTGTCAGAGTTGCAAACAGTGTGATAAATGCCATCACTGGCTCATATATTATGTCCATGGTGGGAAGTTGTCACATCAAACCTATTCTTGATCACTTGCCACTTAGTTCTTCTGAGGTATTCAGTATGTCACATCAGAAAAACACCTCAAAGCTGTTTAGGCTTATCTTAAAGGGAAACGATTCAGTTTTAGTTTAAGATCCAGAAAAATGGAGGTGAAAGAGCTTCCGGCATTTGATTAGTCTTGCCATTGTCAGGTTGACCTATAGTTACAGGGTAAAGTGTTAAACACTTGTGCATCAGGTATGACTTACTAATAGCACACACTGTACGTGATGAGAATCACTTGATGTGATGAGTTAATAGATTCACCCAAGAGCACAGATTGCTCAGCCACTAATATAATGCAGAAGACAAGCAAGTGTTAATTTTTAAAATAGTTTATTTTGTTGAAACAACGCTTGTGTAAATGGAATGCTCAAAAATGCTTTTACTTGACCAGGTGGGGAGAAAGAATTCAGAACAAAGTGCTTGTGTGTGTCTCTGTGAGATACCAGAATGCACACAGAGGTATTCTATTGTTCATACATTAGCTAATGCCATTATCTTGTCTGTGGAGTCAAAAGAGCTAATCTCATGTTATAGGATTTACAGCCACCTAGACTGATCTCATTGGGTAAACGCTTGGAGCCGTGACAAAAAAAGAGGATGAACATGCAAGTTCAGTAAGAAGAATCCATATACCAGCAGCAACCTGACCCTGTGACTGCGATAGAGCCGATGCAGTTGTGGCCATCTTTACATTTCATTTAACGCTAGAATTTGAGCTGTCAGATTTAACTTTGACACAGGTGCTTTAGCTTTTTTTTTTTTTTTTTTTGGGCTGTGCAACATATTTACTGACACACATTTGGTATGGTTGTTACAAATGTGTAATCATAATTTAACTTGAGACCCAGGCTCTTGTTTGGGATTTATGAGACGCACCAGGTCTGTGTTGAGCAGAATGAAGTGTAAGGTGCAGAAAAGCCTTATGTAATGACCCCATATGAGGACAAAAGTAAAATTCATTCACTGTTACCCAGGGATTAGACATAAATTTCAGTGGCAACTTTTTAAAATGGGAAATTGTCTTATCTCGGAATAACTGCCAAATTGGCCTAGGCACCTGGCTCATCAATTATTAGGAGTTAGATGGATTGTACAAATTGAAAGCCAGATGAAATGATCTGAAAGCCTTCAGCACAGTGTTAGACTTAAGCTTGGCAAGGGATTATCATTATTTGAGTTTATATTAATGACTTCTATCTTGGCCTGATGTCATTTTACAGCAGTGACCATGATGGATGCAATTTAAAGGCTGTGATATGGTTTTGTTGATTTAGTACACTGTATTGATATGTGCACTGAAGTCAAGTTCCTTCAAGTCAATTATCTTTATATAGTCTAGTGTCAAATGTCAAAAAAATTCTTCAAGTTACCTGATACTCCAAACCAAAAGACTGGAAAGGAAACAAAATGGAGGAAAACTCAGGACAAGCAGCAGGGAAAGATAATATTCAATGTAGGTGCTGAATAAACTCAAACAAAACAAAAGAAGCATTAACACCCTAATCTTGCTTACTAAAAAGAGAACTCTTAAAATCAGAATCAGAAAACTTTATTCATCCCCAGGGGGGAAATTACTTGTCTTACAGGCACTCTGTTCAGTATACATTAATATCAAGAGAATATAACAGGGAAAAAAATGTAGAAACCACAACTTTGCAAAAGGTGTAAGTCCAGTTCTTAATGGAGTACTCTTAATAGAACTACTTAGAGTATATCTAAGTAGCATTCATGAAGTATTAACAGCAAAAGTCCAGTTCAGGACTTTTCGTTTATTTATTTGCCCTGCAGTTTTCATTTTTAAAAAGATATTTAAGAGATGAAAGAGACATTTTGTAAAATATTGTAGTCTTTTCTGCAAGTTACACAAGTGATTATGGACCTAAAGCTGGAACATAATGAGTCTTGCTTTGGAGACTGGAGACAGTGCAGAGCAGCCCGTCATTCTTCCAATGAAGCAATGAAGTAAGAAAACATGCCTAGTATGCCTCTTCTTATCTCTTATGCAGACACTAATGACAGCAACAATCACAATGCCAAAACTGCTTTTTTTAAATTTATAATGATTTCTTGCCAATTAATCCACTTCAGTGCATACCAACAACAGCTATAGCAATTGTTGCAATCTCACTGTGATTAATGGTTATCTCATCACAAATCTGCATTGCCTAAAAAAGGTACGCTGACACTGAACTGAATTTAGGCTGTATATTTGTTCTGCTGACAACTACACTAAGTCTATATAGAAGTCCAAAACAATCCTTTGTCTGCTTTGCCACTGTGAAGCACACTAGAACATATATGCCAACCAAAAATTAACCTCAAAACTCAAACAGAAGACTTAGAGTAAATTTAACAAATTTCCTCAGAGTTTTGTATTTAGTATTGCTATATTTTAAACATATTCCTAAATCACTTACCTAAACTGAAAGTATTAGCTATGAATGTATTATGGCACTTTTCAGTTTTCAAAACTGTGGGAAAGCATGATCATAATAGTTGAGAATACTTCCTTAAACTAGTCTTAAGAAGTGTATCTTTCTTGGCAATCCTTAGATGGGCTCAGCTATTATGTTGATCTGTCCCCAGAGCTTCTTTTGAATTTGTTATTCCTATGATGCCCATTTGCCATATTTGTTAACATGCTAGGTCACCTGTCTCACAGCTGTCCATGTTGACTGGATCTGCCTTTTCATCAATGAGAGCTACCTGCCATAATGACCCCGTAATAAAGTGTCATTATCTATCCACCCAGTCTAGTGTAGCATGCACAAAGCCACTGGAGGAATCCAGGCCCTGTCTAATTCATTTCAGCTGGGTATAAATGTCAGTGTCCTTTTGTGAGGATTAGAGACATTCCCACATTAGGGCCGGACTGATTGTTCTATATGGAATGGTGGGAGTGGAATAGAGCTTTTGATTTCAGATAATGTAGTACGAGACAAATGTCATTGGACCAGATGGTTTTTTTGTCTAAACCTGGCTGCAGACTTGAATCTGAGACTATGACTGTGTCAGGGAGTGCTTGAAGAGATGAGAATGGTGGTGGTGTGGATTACACAGTCTGTTATTACAATTTGTCAGGTTTTATGATGTCATTGATGAAAGGAATTTATCTCTTCAACCTTTTATATTCCACCTCATTGTGACATCCAAAGCCATCTAAGATCCTAATTTGTCACTTTGTATGCCATTAGTTGAGTGTTGTTTCAAAAAGCATGGGGGAATTTATACAGTGTAATCACAAACTCAGTCTTTGAGCAAAAAAAAATATTTGTTTTTAGTGTCTGAAATCACACAGTTTCAGGCAATGAAGTTGCATTTTTTTATTTTTAAATCTGTCATTTTGAGGCTGAACGCCAGTAAAGTTTTACACAAACTTTACAAATCCTTGAAGAGTACAGTATACAGTTTTTATAGATCATTGCTTTACAGAACATGTTTAATATCTTGTTCAGTAATTGGTATATTGATTGCTAATGTCATCATGTTTTAGTAGAGAAGCAGTCATGTGGCAGCTTCAACAATTCAAGAGCTCCTTTGTCCATTCATCAGCACCCCTGATTGGGCCCATGTCATGGTTAGCTGCAGGCCCACCAGATAAAGATCGGGGGATGATTGGGCACACACATTCTTAACATGGCTGACCCGTGACATCTCAGGGGCAGGCAGGGAGCCTGTCATTATGTGTACAATACAGCGCTTTCTTCCCTCTTATCTTTGCTGATGACATTGAGTTTTTGTATTAACTCATTAATGAAAAGACTCATCATTAAAGGCATCACAGGGCATGGTGCAGCGGTGGTGACACTGCACTGCCACTGCCAGCAGGAATGTGTCCGAGACTCTACAGCAGCAGGCTGACAGCATGAGAGCATCTTGTGCTTTGCTGAAGATGTAAAGCTATAATATCAAGTTTCCTTTGTTGCCATTTGCATTTCATTTGAATGATATATTTACACCTCAGTCCCCCTTTTTGATAAGGAAATTTTTATAAAGTGTTTAGAAATTGTAATTAATTGTTTTATCATTGCTGATTAAAATTGCATTTATTAATTTCCTTTATAAGACAATGAGAGCAGTCTTTGCCAGAATGGGAAAAAGGTTTGCGAGCAAAAGCAGTTTATAAACAATTTTGACAAATTTATATGTGTAACAGTAGCTTGGATGCCAGAATGCAAGAAATATTTACAGTGATTGAGTATCATTAGTAATTATATAGTTTTATAGGTTACTGACAAGTGAGGGACTTATTAGTAGTTAAATAAGTTTGACTAAACTTTGTAATGGCATTATTTTATAAATTATTATATAAATAATACCAAACTCTCTAATTATTGCTTATTGCTAATAATTGCTTATAATTTCATTAAGCAGTTATAAATGAAATATTGTAATTGATTTCAATCTTCAACATTTATAAAGATTTCCTTATTATTAAGCAGTGACAAAATTTTTGTTTAAGGTATCTAAGTTAACAAATTTCCTCCAGGTTATTAATTCAGCACTTTTTGCATAATTTTTATTCAGACAAGTTACATTCCTTAAGGTTTATCATCCTCATGAGCCAGTGGGAGGTTCTGGATAACATGTCCATATTTAAACTGTGTGTCAGCATACATTGTATGCACTAACTGCTCACTGCACCTTGGTGTGTGTGCTCAAAATCATGTGTGTGGTGGATGGTTGTGCCTATGCGCAGCTCATGTGTTTATGCTGTCGTTTCCACAGATCAGTCACAGCAGCATTTTCTCTGTTGTTTATGGTTATGTCACCACAATTACAAGAAAGGAAGGGGGGCAGAAATAAAGTGTCTGTGAAAGATTGATAGCTTTGGTCTTTAGTTCAATTGTAAATTAGAATAGCAAGTCCCTCTGGGATACAAGGGCTCTATTTATGATTAAGAAAGAGCTTCCATAATAGAGTGGTGGTAGAAAAGTTTGCTCCTGCTCACAAACAGGCAATTAGCTTGATGAAACGAGCCTTACTTTTTTGCAGCCTGGTCATGTGAACCCATATTATTATGGACAGCCTTATAGTTTATGGTATTATTTTCACCTTGTGCTGCAAACAATATGGTGTTTAAATAAACTGGCATTTTTCTTGTACACCACTCTTTTATCACTACAGTTGAATATGGGCAGAACAAGTTCAGAAGTAAAGCGAGGTGTTTGTATCACGTGATGAAGGTGGCAAATATCACACCATAGTTTTAATGCTGGCTGAGAATCTGAAGAGTCTGGACTGAGTGTAAATAACATGGGTGGAGGCATACATGGAAAAAAAGACTCATAGTATATAAAATGGATATACACATATACAAGATTTTTTAATAGAAAAGAAAAGTTTACTGATGTATAAATTGCCTATACCTGTTTTGATTTGGACAAAAAGAATAGCTTTCATGATGAATTCTCAAAAGTGATATAAACTGCATTTTAAGCCAGAGTGCACATTGATTTAATTTTGCTTCCGAGTTTTCCTTTTATGAGATCTAATCCTTGCATTGTAGGCTCATTGCCATGCCAGTTATTCAACCTGACTGTACAGATTTGTCCCCTACTGTATGTTTCCTGGAAGAGATCAGTCACACTCTTTTTAACAAGCTAAGCTTTACTACTGTTTCATTATGCTGGAAAATCTGGATCAAAAAAGGAGCCAGGAGTTAGTATTAGTCAACACTGTAGAGCATACTGTCTGAAAAGCTATAAATCCTCTGTGTCAAAGATTATTACCAAAACCATTATAGTTAATGGCATTACGGCTAAAAATACTGCACAGGAGACTGCAACTTGTTGAAATATCAGAATATCACTGATTGCACTGAAATGATTGAACAAGTTAATACTGTAGATGAGGTTGTATGTGCCAAAGGACACCTAACAAGAGTTATGAGACACACAACTGTCTGCTGGGGCTGTACCTTATGTTAAACAGTGAACAGACAACAAGCGTACAAAAACATGGTTCATAGTTTATACCTGTTCAAAATGTGAATGAAGACAAATTATTGTGTTAACTGAAAAGTATTACAGAATGTTCAGCTGAAGAAAATGTTTCAAAAATAAGTTACTATTTTAACCAAGGACAAACAGTGGGGGCATCTATTGCTAGACACTGTGCTAAAATACTAATCTACAGTACCAAGCTGAAATCCCATTAATTTCACAGTGTGGGTAAACTATTATGGTTGCCTGGTCTTTTGTCTGCTTCATTAATGAGGTAAATCCAAATGAAATTCAAAGATTTGTAATGAAATCACAGAAGCTGGAACTTCTACCTTTCACTTCAGTGATTCATTTTTAAGCTGTGAGATGACCGAATTCTAGATTAAAAAGAAAGAAAAGTGCAGTTTAGTATTGTGATGATTTCCTACTACTCATTTAGGACCTAGGTTACCACCTCAGCACCAGTACAGCACTGCCCCAAGCCTTTCTTTACTCAATTAGTAATTTAATGGGCACCAACTGACGGTTTTTCTTGTTGGCTGCAAGACATATTTGTGATAGTTTTTTTTTTTTTTTCCATGCCGATACTTCTCCTTCGCAAGCCAGATGAGGCTTCTCCACTTCACACAACACATGTGTGGCCATCCCCTTTTTTTTGATGGTTCTGCCCGAGGGCACATACTCCTGTGCCAGCTGTTGTCATGGAAATTACACCAGTTTCTAACATTAGTTGTTGGTATAAAGACAGTGGTGATCATCCAGTAGCTCTTGTCTTTTTGCTATTTGCACTTATCTAATAAGTTCATTTTTGTTCTCTGTTTGCTTTTATGCCTTCCAGTTTCTGTATGCCAGACGTTATGGCTGCACAAACAGACTCTGCAGCCACCATTGTTGTTTACAGCTCTGTTACGCCTGTCGATTGAGCCACAAACAGATGTAACTGACTGTGATTCACCAAAGCTGATCAAGTCGTAAGTGTTTTGTGTGGGTTCACCAGCATTCTTGGCTTTCAGTGCAAGCTTCTTTTTTTGATGATTATTTGCTATACCTGTTGAACATTAAAATCCTTGTCTAGTTATATGTCAGACTGAAAAGTATACTGAAATACATTGTGGTTTCAATATAAAATGGTTGAATAAGCTGTGAATGTATAAAGTATAAAGATGTACTTATGCAGTGTGAATAAAATCTAAATAATAAAACAGAGGATCATCTTAGCCTGAGGATATGGAATAAGCCTTTTTTCCACAGAAGTAGTTATCTAAATGTTTCTCCCATAAATCATTATAATTTAGGAGATTGTTGCTGAAGCTGCACTAGTGTCTGTGGTGCAACTTAATTTGAACGTCTGATAATTAGAATAGCCTACCATGAATATAGCAAAAGCCATCTTCGTTTAAAAATATTGAATTATGTCTTATATTTTTAAGTTCTGTGTGACTGAAGGAATAATGGGGCTGCTGTCACGTCTCAGCATCAGGTTTAATTTGGTTGCACAAAAACATGCCAGAAAGCAGTGATGTTTACAGCTCCTCTTCATTTTGTTAAGTTTTACATACCATAGAAAAGACCCTTCAATGATTCTCAAAAAAGCAAATTAAAAATAAATAAAAGTCACAAATCTGATCTGTGCTCTCGTCGGGCATTTAGAGCATTTACATTCTAGTTTGCTTAATATTGTGGTGGTGTGGCATTTTATTTTCACAGTTCAAATTTGGGCGATCATCCTCCTACTGCTTAACATAAAATATTAAATTTTCATTTACTCTTTTTTTTTTTACTCTGCTCTGAGTTTCATATGAATAACAAAATTCTAACAGTGTATTCTGGTATTGTTTCAGCGCTGGATGTATTTAACAAATGTAATAAACAAGCCCCCACCCCACACCCCCTCACAAACACACACACACTCTCACACACACATACACACACACACACACACACACACACACACACAAACACACACAGAACTGTGTGACGGGTTTGTAATATGTTATAATTATCTCACTGATAATTAGCTGATTATACACATGAACACTCTATACTGTTGTACATACCTTTAAGAGGACAAGAAGACATTTTTAAACCTCATGGCAGTATCACATGTCCACAACTACCTACTCAATTTATTGTAAGCAAAACAAGTCTGATGTTCCACTCTGACGACATTGTGCAATAAGTCATGAGGTTCATGCTCTAAAATAAAGCTAAAAGAAACTTCTGTATGTCCTCATATGAAGATAAAGTAACTAAGATAAATAATTAAATAAGTGATTTTTGTTTTGAAGCAGTTTTTGCTCTCAAGGTTGTCAATTTTTCTTCTTTTTACATCTTGCCATTGCTGTTGTGGAAGTTTTTCCAGATCCCATTCACATTCTACGTTGGTTTTATTCCTTCCATCAGTTCAGTCAGACCATTGATCAAAAACCTGTCCTAGCCATGTTGTATAATAGCAATATATACCATCATACAATATGTTCTGATGATGTTGAATAAGTGCTTCTGGACATGTAGATAAAATTTTATTCTTGTGCTGCCGGTTTTGTTCATATTTAAGATATTAATGCCAACAGTACTTTCAACTTGAGATGCATTTTTATAGCATAAAATTCACTCTGGATTGATTTCTCAGCCTGCAGTCCTTGGGTTTAAAATATGTTCAAGTTGCAGTGCTTGACTGTATTATATTCACTTGGGTCACATTAGGTCACAATAAACTCAAAACTTACAAAATCTTCTCAATCCTGAAACTTAAGGTAAAACTACATGTAATTATTAAGTTTCTGTAAAATAACATGGCCACTGTAGATATTTTAAAGATTTTCTAATATTTTACAGTAATACCAGAGGAATCATAAAAATCTAAAATATGGAGGATTATAGGATCTTAATTCCACTCAGTGGTGTTAGCAGTTTAAAAGCTTTCAATAAACCAGCCGGAAAGTTTGTGATTGAGGCATCCTACAAAATCAATTGAGCCAAACAAAGAAATACGGAATATACGGAAGAACTTTGCGGATTTTAGCAGTAACTGTATACAGTTACTGCTAAAAACAGTATACTATTTACAGTGAACTATTTGACTGTTTACAGCAATATGGTGAAACTAATTATAAAAATGTAAGGCAGAGTAGGTGCTGTATAGAGAAAAGCAGTCACAACACAGCTCATATCTTAAACTTTTATTTGTATAGATATGGGAAATGTAACACTGCAAACTGAAATTTTACACAGTACTACTTAGCTACTTGAGTAACAAATGAAACACTAATACTTAACTTGGCATCTCATAACCGTACGTACTAGACAGTCGCACAAAAGCTCTGTATTTCCTTAATGTTAAGAAGTAAGAAACACAACTATAATTCTAGAATTCTCACAAATGCATGTTTATGAACATGAATTTGGGAACCTTCATACTACAAACATGGTAATAGTTCAAAAAGGAACACATGAAATATTAACAAACTCACCAATAAAATGCTTTTAAAACAACAGCAGTTTGAAATAACTGGTTAATCTAATAATGATTGATTGACATTGCAGAAAGTAAGCTGCTGTTATAGCTATAAATGACCAGAAATTAACTTTAAGAATATAAACAATACATGTTAACACCGAATAGCCTGAATGGTAAGCTGAAGCTGAAGTAAGCCTCCACTACATCCGCTTGTGTAGTTTTTACATGTCCCCCACTGCTACCACATAACACCTTGAGTTACAGTAATTCAATACACTGTCTGCTGCCTTTGGGGCCACATGTGAGCCACGTCTGGCTCAGGACTGAATGCTGCCACGGCTTTCTCTCTTCTGTCTTCTCCCAAACTTTTTCACTCTGAATGCATGAAAAAAGACTGTGAAGCAAGTGAACTGCCCACTCTTCTCTTTTAAAAAGAAAAGTGAGGGGCTCAAAGAGACACATATCACAAGTGTCTGGTACAACTGCAGTGTTGTACTGATGGTCACTGTGCAGCTCCACTGGGACAGATGGGATTTAAGCTGCTTTGCCGATGGGCACTTCAGCAGTTTCTGGGGGTTAGAGAGCACTTATCACACAATTCCCCCACCCAGACTTTCCCAGCGAGACTTTAGAGTTAAACCATTGACCCTCTGGTCATTGTTGCTACAATGCTGCTGCTTGAAATAATCATCATGTATGCTTCATCTACACAGGATTTAGCACACAAAACAGCACATCGCATACACCACTCATCTTTCTCTCTGCAGTTTTGATCACTTTAAACCTAACAGCAATGATTCAAACCAAAAGCATTTACAAATACATTAAGAGCATGCTGGCAGTCAGCCTAAAGAATTCATTGAGACAAATTGATCCCTATCTGTTTAAACTGGCACTATAATCTGTCATTGGCAAATTGAACACAGTGAGCTATCTGGGATCTATTGCCTTTTTAGATAGTAGCCCTTGGGGCAAGCAGACAGAAAGAAAGTGCTCCACACTACTGAATGAACTCTATGAAACGTTTTCAACTGAAACATGCATGTCTGCTTATGCGAACTCACTTTAAAATACACCTTTTTCCTCTAAATGCTTTTATATAGCCTGTATGCATATACCATAAAATTGTTTTCACATGCACCACATTTACAACAAGGGGCTGTTAGTGGAGCTAGTGGAATACAATTTTTTGTAATGGTATATTATGTACATCAGAAAGACAAATGTAATTTAAAGGATAGGTCACATGTGAAAGCCTTGGTTCAGAGCAATTCAGTCTTTAAGAAAGTCACATCAAAAATAAACTACAGGGCAAATATTGTCAGGATGAAACCCATTATAAAAATGAAATGAAAAAGCATTCTCTACCTAATACAGTTAACAAGTCTTCTTATCATGAAATTTAAACCTTAAAATATCTGTACATTAATTATTGAACTTATTTTATGTTTTGCTCACCTTTTTTCCTGTAAAAATGTAAAGAATCAGAATCTTTGGTCTGTTTTTTTTTTCCCCCCACCACAATATGACAAAGAAGTAGCGTTATAAAGAGACAAGGTATAAAACCTTTATGGGAGAAGTAAAAGCTACTGATTGATTTTATTCAATGCAACAAATAAAAATGCTATGACATGTGGGGCACATCCTCCATCAATCAAATAAAGGAATAATAATTTGTGGGGTGTAAAGGGATTTTGAATACTGATGGTTTGCTGAACTTGTTTAATTTTGTAACTATTTCCTGTTAAACAAGAAAATAAACTCTCCAGTTATCTGAAGTAATTTCTCCATTTATTATCTGTTGATTGAAAATGTGTTGGTTGACTAAAATGCCCAAGATTTCACTTCAGGGTGTTTTTTTTTTTTGTTTTTTTTTTTTTTTTTAGTGGGGCTTTTTTTTTT
>VUQH01019623.1:2089-15859 GCA_015106775.1 Etroplus canarensis | reverse complement strand
CGTGAAGTTCGTTGGAGTCGGATTTAGTCCAGCTTATTGTCCAGTGAGCAGACGTTGGACAAGATGATGGAGGGTAGCGCTGGCTGGGTAGGGTTTGATCTTAGCCTAGCACGGACACCCGCCCGCTTTCCGTGCTTTCGCTTCCTTGAGCACCGCTTGCGATGATGTCTGTCCTGGCCACCGGCATCAGGCAACGCCGAGGACTGAAGGTCTGGTCCACGTAGCAGGCCGAGGTCACGAAGTTTGGAGAGAACATCGTCGTGGAGGTAAGCGACTGCATGATCTCTTAGCTGAAGTATGGTCTGGTGGTTGTAAACATGGACACCGCTGTCTCTGATGTCCATGCACTTGAGAGTCGGGCGCTAGACAAAGATAATTATACCGATATAATGGTATAATTACAAGGATATAGGGATATAAGCACCATTTGTGGCTCCTGAAGTGGCTGCTGCGTGCTATCGCCACGCCGCGCCGCTATCTGAACCTGACATACAGTCAGGTTCAGAACTTTTGGGACAATGACATTTTTTTTTCGGAATTTCATCTCTGGACACCGCTACAGTGGAATTTTAAATCAAATTGTCAAAATATGATCGAAGTGCAGACTTTCAGCTTTAATTCAAATGATCTCACAAAAGAATTGTGTTAACTGTTGAAGAATTACAGTACTCCCATTTTGAGAGGCTCAAAAGTAATGGGTCAAATCAATACAATTTTAAATATAAGGACTCTTTTTCATACGTGGCTGGGAATCCTTCACAGGCAATATGTGACTGAAGTCTAGAACCCATGAACATCACCCAACATTGTGTTTCCTTCCTTGAAATGCTCTGCTAGGTCTTCACTGCAGCTGCTTTCAGTTGCTGCTTGTTTGGGGGGTCTCTCTGCCTTCAGTTTTGTCTTCAGTAAGTGAAAAGCAGCTCTGTTGAGTTGGGGTCAGCCGATTGATTTGGCCATCGAAGAATATCCCATTTATTTGCCTTGAGAAACTCTTGGGTTGCTTTTTCAGTATGCTTTGGGTCATTATCCATTTGCACTGTGAAGCACCATCCAATCAGTTTTGGAGCATTAGGATTAATGTGAGCAGAGCTCTGTACACTTCAGAATTCATCCTGCTTTCTATCAGCTTCCATGATTAGACTTCTAACCATAACAAAATCCATTGATATAATTAAGCAGTAAATGAAGAATTTTGAGATTCTTTAAAACCTTTAGTGCTTGATTACTGCAGTTTCGGGTTTCTATTAAGCGTACACCCTGATAAAGTTGTATGTGGGGCGCATTTATACACACAGACACAGTTCAGATATTTTTGGATGAATCAACTTCCAAAAATCGGAAACACTGATTTTAACTCCAGAAGTGAATGATCACAATTTTAATTCTTGTTAAAGCAAACTAATGAAAGATGTATGTTACATTCATGGGTAATTAAAATATTAATGACTGAGGGTGTGTTCTGCATACCTTTAATGGCGCCAGTGTGGTAAAATGTAAATAAAGGCTCGCGATGTAGCCCACACTTAACTGACTGACTCCTGCAGCCTGGGGCAGTGTTAAATGTGGACATACGGACACGATGCATGTTTTTAGATTCAGTGTGACTCACATTTTCTAAGCACACATCACCTCTGATGGAAATCATGGGAGAAAGTCCATATTTCAGTGTAGAAATCAAGGAAAGATGATGATCCTTATAGCTCCTGAACTCGCATTACATGCTTCAGTTTTTTTAAGTTATCAGGCAATCATTGCCTAAAAACATGTATTATTTGATTTATTTTTATTTGGTAAGTGTCACTTGACCACTGTGATGTAAAACCTTGAACCTTGAACATTCCTCAAGAATTGACAACTATTGATATTTTTCTGGTGAAGTGAGGCTTTTGATAGATTAAGGTCAGCGATGTGATGGAAATCAATTCGTCACTCAGCTGCACCACTGGGAACGGTTTCAGACTTTAAAAACACACCTAATGTGGACCATGAACACAAATGTCACTTACATGTGTCCTACTGTGAGGTTTGCAACACAGTCTCATACCTAACAGAATAGGTCAGAAGTCAGTGACGGCTGTATCAACAGTGACTTTGAATGTGGTATGATCCGATTATTTCAGAAACTACTGGGATTTTCCTGAACAACCATCTCCAGGATTTACAGATAATGGTCAAAAATAAAGACAGTGGATAAACTGTGCAAAGGATGTTGAACATGGAGCGGGAAAGGAGGAAGACCACAGAGAAGGTTCATGGATGTAGTGAAGGAGGACATGCAGATGGCTGGTGTGACAGGAGAGGCTGCAAGGGATAGGGTGAGATGGAGACAGAAGATCTGCTGTAGCGAACTCTAAAGGAGCAGCTGAAAGAGGAAGAAGACAACCAAGTTAGGCATCTCTGAGCACAAAATATGTTGAACCTTGAGGCAGATGGGCTGTGGCAGTGGGAGACCACACCGCTCTTGTCAGGTGAACAGGAAATTGAGGCTCGAATTTGCATGGGCTCACCAAGATTGGGCGATAGAAGACTGGAAAAACATTTCCTGGTGGGATGGCTTGATTTCTGCAGTGACATTTGGATGGTAGGCTCAGTATTTGGTGCAAACAACATGGAAGCATGGCTGCTGCTGGTGGTGTAATGGTGTGAGGCATATGAGCATTGTTTAAACCATCCATTCATGAACAGCCTACCCATCTTCTGATGGCTGCTTCCTCCAGGTTAACATGCTAAGTCACAAAGCTCAAATGAGCTCAAACTGGCTTCCTGAACATCACAATGAGTTCATTGTACTCAAATGGCCTCCAAGGGTCACCGGATTTCATTCCAACAGAGCACCGTTGGTATGTGGTGGAACAGGAGATTCATATCATGGATGTGCACCTGACAAATCTGCAGGAATAGTGTGATGCTGTCATGACAATATGAATCAGAACCTCCGAGGAACAATTTCAGCACTGTGTTGAATTTATGTCACAAAGAGGTCAGACCAAGTACTAGCAAAGTATATCTAAAGAAATGGCTGGGGAGTAGAAGACAGCCCTTCTTCATCTGCAAAAAGCATTCATTTTGATAAAGCTTATAGTTAAGGCTTAGTTATGTTGCAATAGGTTTAGGCTACTGGGGGCTGGCCATTTCTTCTCCACCAGCCGTTTTTTTTCACTCCCCATGCATTTATTTGCCACTGCTGCATGTCATTAAATGTTGTCTTCTCTCTCCAATAGTCTGCGTCTTTCTTTGCTCTCCTTTCTCTCTTCTCTTTCCCCACTGGTTGAGGTAGATGCCTGCCCCTCCCTAAGTCTCCTTCTGCTGGTGGTCTCTTCCTGTTAAAAGGGACTTCTTCCTTCCCACAAGTCACCAAGTGCTTGCTCTTAGGCTGATTGTTCCGGTTTTCTCCCCAGTACTGTAGGGTTTTTACCTTACAGTTTGAAGCAACTTGAGGTGACTTTTGTTGTGAACCGGGACTATGTAAATAAAAATTTGTTGCTTGTTGTCATTTTGTTGCCTCTGTGATGAGTATAACCCTTTTCTGAAAAGAGGTTGTTAACTGAAACTCATTGCAATCTTTTTTTTTTTTTCAAAAAAAACCACCACTGCTGTCATTTAGTGTGGTTTTTTTTAGTTTGTGCTGGACATTTGAAAGATTAAGGTCACCAGTGTGATGGAAACCAGTACATGACTCAGTTGCAGAACAGTATTTCTTTTCTAGTCCATACATACCAGCTGGGCGGCTGATTGCTGCACACTCTCCCATGTGACATGAAAGCTTTACACACATTGAGAGCTTATTCTGAGTAAATATACTATATTGTTGTGTGTTTCAGGCAGATTGCTTCTCTCTGTTTAAGTATTGCTTGTCAGCATCAAGGGCTGCAACGCAGCCGAGCAATTTGAGAGGCAATCCAAGCAAATACAGGGGGAAAAAAAGATTCACTTTAAATTGCTTTTAAAAGAGAGCTCACCTTGGCTTCATCTGCATTTTTTTAAAAACACAAAATGACTACAGGGAAATGATTCACTTTCCACACTGGAGATGGTCTGTCTCCTTTTGTCAAAATAATCCTGAAGTTAATACAGCTGTGTCAGCTCACCGTGGATAAGCTGCTATTGGACTTCATTGATAACTGTGGCAGCTTTATAGCAAACACAAGCACAGGAAATGGGGGCTGAGGGCTCTCTGCATCTGCTCTTTGGTGCAAAGATGAGGAGGCAAGCTCATTTGGGAAACAAAAAAGAGACGCTATACTGACGCTCATTATATAATCCAGTACCTTGTTGTTCCCCTACCTGCAGACACACAGGCAAATGTACTGACCTTGAATACAAAATTGCCTGCTGGTGTTTGATCAAAAACGGCTCCTTCCATATGATAAGTTGAGAAATCATAATCTTCAGCTGTGCCTCAAAGCAGTCTCCGGTGCTATCTCACTGTAAACAGTGTTTCCGTTGAGTACCTGAACCCATAGCTGCCTTCTCACCACCCAGAGAGAATGCCTTTGACTAATCCCTACGGCTTTCTTATCAAGTGTGATTGAATAGAGCCCTCAGTCCCCAGAAGACAGGCTAACCTTTATCTTCCTATTTTCTATTTCTGCATCTTCCTTTTTCCCTCCCAACAAGGTGTTTGTGGGAAAAGGAGGCCTGTTAACTGTTTACCCCCTCCAATATGCACATCCTTTCCCCAGTAGGCGTGCGTTTAAAACATAAAAGGCTCTGAACAAAATGGGAAATTTCCACTCCATTTGCCATGCAGCCAATCAGTGCGCAGTGACCCAGATAAGGAGTGTGATATTGATGATGACAGCAATAAAGACGTATTTTCACCACAAGCCTTCCTTCTAATTAGGTTGATCTGTGAAGAAAATAAATGACTTTTGACAAAAAGCAAAAAAAAAAAAAAGAAAGAAGTGTTGTGCCTGGAGGATTAGATGAGCAAATGTGCGAGAAGAGGAGGGGGTAAGATTCAGGAGGTTTCTAGGGGTTAAGTGACTCCACTGTTGGGGAATGGGTGACAATTACCAGTGAAATGAGATTTTGTGGCTTCAGGTGCCTCCCAAATACGGTGTTTGGTCAGAGTATTTGTTCAGGGTCAAGTGGGTGATACTCATTGATGATGCTGTAGCTGTTTTTGCATGTCTTGACGAGCCCTTTCACAGCAGACAAGCTACAGTGTGTGAGGTATTAGGAAAAATAGAGAGTAGTGCTAGTCTTGAGGACTTATTATTCTTATTGCACCAGACTGGCTTTAAAAACAGTTTGACAGCTCTGCATGGTAATCTCTGCCTTCCATCAGATAACGCTATTTTCTTGTTAGTCATTTTAGTAAAAGTTCAGTTCTGTAAAAGCAGTTCAGTCACAATTTCATGAAATGTCATGCATTTTCTCTCAGCACATCATTTTGCTTCATTATGTGTTTTACTTTAAATATGCTACAACTGATGGAAAGCAGGTTTCAGATATTGGTTAAACAATCTTTTGGGAAATCTGTACATTGATAATAATTACATTTAATAACTCATTTATTTATATCTTAATAATTCATTATATTTAATGTACTTTTGACAACAATCAGTCTATTATGGAAATTCATTTCTTTGCAGTATGTACATACTGCCTTATTAACTCAGCAGCCTGAATTACAGGGAAGAGTTCAAAGGATTCATGATCTTTCTTATAGATGTTGACACAACCTAAAAAACTAAAACAATAAACACACACACACACACACACACATACATATATATATGTATATATAGATATATGAAACAGGGAACGTCTGGGTTTGCTGTGGTGCAGACCCAAGGGCCGACAAACATGATTTATTTACAGAGGTGCAGGTAAAAACAGTCCCAGCAATAATTTGAATGTGCAAGGTAGGTTTAAACAGGGAATAAGCCCAGGCACAGTGTACAGGATCCAGAGAGTCCAGGCTGGTCCAGAAGATCCAGGGGTTCCAGAGTACTATAACAACCAGGGTCCCAGAGAGTCCAAGGGGTATTGAATTTGAATTGAAAAAGAGTTTCCAAGGTTTAAAATTAGTTCAAAATGCAGCAGCGTGTCTTTTTACTGGATGGAGTAAAGTTGAGCACATCGCCCTTGTGCTGGCCTCACTCCATTGGCTTCCTGTTCATTTGAGAGCAGATGCTGCTTCTCACGTACACGATAGTGAATGGTACATGTATTGCACCTTTATATTCATCTGATTTGATAAAGTCGAAGGGTTTGAGTCTTTTGTGTGTCCCTAAAGACTGTTGGCGAGAGGGCCTTTTCCTTTCGTGCACCCACTTTGTGGAACAGTCTGCCTCTTGATATTAGGCAGACATGTTCTGCTGATGTTTTTAAAGGAAGGCTTGGGACCCACTTGTTTACCAATGTATATGAGTCTTGAGTTGTGGTGTTAATTTTTATTATGCCATCATTTTATTTGTTTTTATTGATCAGTTTTTACCTATATTGACTTGTTTTAATGTGTTGTGTTTTACTCTTATTTTTTGTTGTACAGCACTTTGATGAAAAGTGCTTTTATTATTATTATTATTATTATTATTATTATTATTATGTTCAAGGGTCCAGTGAAAGGGTAAGAGTGGGTTTGGCAGTCTTATATCTAGGTGCTCTGGGTGGCCGTCTTGACAGGTTACTAAGAAGGCAGCAGAGAGAACTTGGCAAGTAGAAACAAGATAACAAGGGGAGCAAAATATGAATGAGAATTTGGCAAGGCTTATACACTGGGTGTAATTAAACATTCCCGCAGAGTGTGGAGGATACAGCTTGGCACAACTGCTCGTTTTAATGTGGAATCAGGAACAGGTGTGCAGCCACACTCCACCCCAGACACACCCACGCACCTGAGAACCAAGCACAGGATTGGTAGGCCCAACTCTCACCCCAGACAGAGAAAGAGAGAGAAAGAGAGAAAAAGGCAGGTCAGGGAATATGAACCATGACAGAAAAAAATGAAAATTATCTGTAGTTCCATTACTCCAGTTTTCCTTTGAGCACCAGTTTATTTATTCTTTTAACAAAAAGAAAAAAAAACCTTTGGCTTAATAATTTTTATCTGGTAAAGTATGAGTTGAAAAACTTTTAGACTGCATGTACATAGTGCCCTAAAAAACTATAGGTGCATCGCGCGCGCGTGCGCACACTCACACACACACACACACACACACACACACACACACACACACACACACGCTAATTATTGTCAAACAACAGAGGTAAAATACAAATGGCTTTACTAAGGCTTTAAAATTCTCGAATGCTTTGTTGCTTTGTAGACCTACTGCACAATAGGTCATATCATTTGCCAGATAATTACAAAGCCCATTTCCAGAAAAGTTAGGACATTTTCCAAAGTGCAATAAAAGCAAAGCTCTGTTATATGTTAATTCACGTAAACCTTTATGTAAGTGCCAAAACCATGAGAAAACATTTTCAACAGCTTTATTGATCAACTTAATTGTATTTTGTGAACATACACAAATTTAGCTTTGGATGGCTGGTTTATCA
This sequence comes from Etroplus canarensis, assembly GCA_015106775.1. NCBI lineage: Eukaryota > Metazoa > Chordata > Actinopteri > Cichliformes > Cichlidae > Etroplus > Etroplus canarensis. The sequence continues at coordinate 8,350 of VUQH01019623.1, read as the reverse complement.
CTGTGTTGCATCACCTTTCCTTTAAATAACACCTTCTAATCATTTTGGTATTGAGGATATTAATTATAGCTTTGCAGTTGGAAATTTTGTTGATTCTTGCTTGATATAACACTTCAGCTGCTCAACAGTCTGTAGTCGACTGTCTGATTCTCCTCTTCCTGATGAGCTGTACAATTTAAATAGGAGACAGATCTTAACTGACAGCAGTCCAGTCAGTCACACACACACACTCTGTGTCTGTGAAGCCACGCTGTTGTTGACCATGTAGAATTGTCCTGCTGAAGTAAGCATGGAGGTCCTGGGAAGAAATGTCTCTTGAAAATCCTAAGGTATGCTTCAGAGTCACTGGTTTTGTAACTTGGTTTTGTAACTTTTCCTGATAACAGTCTGAATAGTTGTTTTCGTCTTTGGCACAGAGAACTCAACACCTGTTTTTAGGGGTTTTCTTTCCAAAAAACAAGCTGAAATGTGGACTCATCTGACCACAGCACACAGTTCCACAATCTTTCAGTCCATCTGAGATGAGCTCAGGCCCAGAGATACTGTATGTGCTTGCATTCCTGCAACAACACCTGTGTTAAGTGACAATGGTTTTCCGAAGCACCACAGAGCTGGCTATATTCATCACAGCAGCATGACGGTTACTTGGGCAGTGTGTTCTGAGGGCTCAAAGATCACACAAAACAACAGTATTTTCTCACTTTTTCCTTTATGCACTGAGATTCTTTGAGTCTTTTCATAAAATTATTCACTGTAGACATTTAAAGACCTAAATCCACTGCAATCTTGCACTGAGAAATGTTCCTTTTGAACTGACAAATAATTCTCTCAGTAATTTTGGCATAAAGGGATGACCCATCTTTGCTTGCAAAGCCTGAGCCTTTGGATGCTACTTTTATATCCATCCATGATAACTCACCTGCAACCAATTAGCCTGTTCAATGGAGTATTCAAAACTGTTTGTGCTGAAATATTCTGTGCACTTTTCAATGTTATTTTAACTCTGTTTCAGATTTTATTGTGTGTGTTGCAGCCATCAAATTCTAAATTTGTGCCTATTTGAAAAATTGAATTAAGTTGGTCAGTAAATCTATTGAAATTTTTACTTTTATCAGATAAAGGTTCACATGAACTAACATGTCAAAGATTTTTATTGTTATTGCAGTTTGTAAAATACCCCACTTTTCTGTTTTTACATTAAAATGATTACAATTTTCCAAAAGGCAAAAACACAGCAGAGAAGTCCAGTTGATGGACTCCAGTTAGTGAAGATGAGGCCCCTATGCTGGTATGAAGGACAAAATCATTCATTCACCTTCTTCAGCAGATCCAGTTCAGGGTTGAGGGAGGGCACTGGAGCCTATCCCAGCTATCATAGGGTGACACCCTGGACAGGTCGCCAGTCTGTCGAGACAAGCAACCATTCACTTGCACGTTCATACCTACGGTCAGTTTAGAATCGCCAAGTAACCTAGCCCCCTTTGCATGTCTTTGGGCTGTGGGAGGAAGCCGGAGCACTGGGAGAGAACCCACACAAGCACGGGGAGAACATGCAAACTCCACACAGAAGGGTCTAGGCAAGCCGGCTTGATTTGAACCCAGACCCTCTTGCTGTGAGGCAACAGTGCTAACCGTGCCACTGTGCTGCCCAAGAAGGAGTAGCTATTCATGAAAAAAAAAAAAAACTATTTTTGTTTTTATTTTAGGTTTTTTTTTTTTTTCTGGGTTTTTTTTTTTTGTGCGCGCACACTTTTGCTTCATTTTCCAGCTCTGAAAGTTGCTATTTGGGTTTACACTGACTTTTACCAAACATGGATCTACTTGTCTCAGAAGGCAGTAGCTTGCAATGTCAGTACACAGACTCATGCAAAAACAGGATTATTACATTACACATTATTAGCATTACCTCTAAAAATTGTAAGTGAAGTTAATCCACCAGAACAGAAGTCTTAACGTTCAGCCTGCATTTTTGTTTACAAATTCTTGTTTAAAATCTTTCTTCTTCTTTTTTCACTACATTTTTACAGATTTAAATTGGATTATCTTACTATGTCCACGTTCCTCCTTATCTTCATACTGTATCTTCAGTTAGGTAGAGGTGGTGGTGTTGCTGGCTTTCTTCTGAATACATTTAGACTTTCTTCAAGCTCTTGTGAGACTATGATAGGAAGGCATGGGTGTGTGGCTGGAGTGGGTATGGAAGCAATCAAGCAAGCAAGTAAGCAGGTCAGCAGCCAACACTGCCAGGGGGAATGGTCATGCATGGCAGCACAGAAATACCAGCTCCTATACTTCATGCTGCAGGAAGGGGAGGAATCGGCTGCTGTGTTAAGTTTCTACAGTGGAAGATGGGAGATGTCACCCCACAGCAATGCACTGCACACTCAGCAGGTGATGACATCTTGATTAACCTCGGACTGCTGTGAGCCCAACTCCTCTGGAAGTGTCGACCTGTTCTCATTTCCATGACATCAAATACTGCCTTTGAGTCAAAGCTGCTGGCATCTCTGAGCTATATACATATATATATATATATATATATATATATATATATATATTAATTACAACATCCTTTGCTGCTATGACATGTTAAAAAAATTACACTAAATGGTACCCAGTATTTAAAATATGGTGCCAAGAGGTTGTGACCAGGCTTTAGTGTGTTAGTATGTGACAAGTTGGGAGTGAGACCTGGCACACAAAGCAGTGTCTTATTAGAATGCACACAGAGAGCTTGTATCCAATCCCCAAGGCTTTCCGGTACTGCCCCTCATTTACTGGCCTGTCAATCAAATCATCAGAGAGCACTGCTGCAGGGACATGAGAAACTTGGCTGGGACTTTTAACTCAACAATGCCTGCCCTAATTCATATTACTCTGGCTTCTCTCTGTGCTTATCAGGTTCATTCGTAGAGGAGCAACATCACAAGGTAGACTCTGTATCAAATGTACAACTTAACCTTTAAACTGTTATGCCAATTTCCAGGTCCATATTTTTTATTAGGAATCTCCAGTTGTTGTGCATGATTCATAGCTTTAAAAAAAAATCCCTATTTATCTCATACTGACTGTTGCTGCAGCCCCTCAGTTCATCCACTGTCTGAAGCAAGCCGTTTTAACTCCTTCCCTTTTAAGGCAACCCTCCCTTTAAACTAATATTCTTCTGACTGGCTGAAACTCACAAGCAGAAGGTTGGAACAGCATGTGGGTGGGGCTGCTGCGTTCACAGTCATAGCTGTGCGCCTGAGATAACATTATTAAGGATATCCCCTCTCATTAACATCAAGAGTAGAAGAAACTGAAATGATGTGTTTAGCACAGGCTGAAGCCTGAGCTTTTGGCTTGAAGGGTTTATTTGCACATGAAATTACCTCAAAAACTTACTAATAACGTGTCCTGGCAAACATTCATACACACCTCTGTGACCCATGCTTATCTAGCTCAGATTCAACTTAACCTACTGAGACCTGGGCTCCTCTTTGAATTCATGGGATGCAACAGGCCTATGTTGAGCAGAATGAAGTATGAAGTGTGAAGGAGCAGAAATGCCAAATATAATGCAGATAGGTTCATAAGTTTTGGAACAATTACACTTCTTTTTTTGTAATTTTGTTATCGTAAGAAGAATGATTTTCTTTTCTAGAATATAGCTGTCTTTACATTTATAGCACATACATGATTTGCGATCAGTAAGCTGAGATGTTAATTTTGGATATGCCCACCTCCATACAGTTAGCACCATCGGATTTGGAAAAGTGACATATAATGTTTTATTTTTGCCTCTGTACACCACCACAGTGGGTTTTAAACTAAACAGTCAAGTAATGATTTAAGTGTAGACTTTCAGCTTTAATTCTGGGGGTTTGAAAAAAGAAATACATTAACTTTTTAGGACCTACAGCTATTTTTGCACTTAGTCCCCAATTTCAGGGGCTCAAAAGTAATGGGACAACTGACTGATAAACCCTGTCATGTCCAGGTGAAGCCTGTTCCCTCATTATTCCTAGGAGCATAAATGATCTGGAGTTGATTCCAAGTGGTACAAGCTTGCATTTGGTAGCTGTTCACTGAAACTCTTAATGCGTGGTCTAAACAGATGTTGATGCAAGGGAAGGAAGCCATCATTAGGCAGAAAAAACAAAATAAACCTATAAGAGAGATGACAAAAACTTTAAGAGTGGCCAAATTAACAATTCTAAAATCAGTACATTCTTAAAAATGATTAGTCGCGTTACTGGCACTCTGTTCAGTGTACATAAATATATAAAGAAGATAGTACAGTTAAGAAGATAAAATATGAAAACCCCTATATTCAGACAGTAAAATAGTATATACTGTACACAGCACACACACATTCACTGAATATGAATGAGGGGGGCAGAAACTGAAGTTAAAATACTTTATATCTGGGGGCAGGTAAGAAGATCAACTTTATCGCCTTAATGCATTAGAGTATGCTTTCTATATTTATATTATATTTATATTATATTGTCAAGCATTGTCCTTAACTTGGACAGCATCCTCCTCTCTTACACCTCTGTCAGAGAGTCCAGCTCCACATTTACGACGTAACTGGCTTTGCAGATAAGTTTGTTGAGTCTGTTGGCGTCCTTTACTCTCAGCCCACTGCCCCAGCACACTACAACATAGAGGATGGCACTGTCTGCTACAGATTCATAAAACATCCTGAGCATCATCTGGCAAATATTGAAGGACCTGAGTCGTCTCAGAAAATAGAGATGACTCTGGCCTTTTTTGCAGATGGCTTCTGTGTGTTTGATGAAAGTTAGTTTATTGTCAATGTGAAAACTGTCTGACTGTCTGGTTTAAAATCCACTGTGATCATGTATAGAGGCAAAACGGCCCCAAAACTTGTGGACTTTAGTGTATTAGGACAAAGGGTCTCAGGCAGTTAAGTAAAAAAAAATCTTTTCCCATAGACTGCTCTATAATGTTTTTACATGTGAAAATGTTATGCCCTTATACAATCATTAATCAGGAAATAAAGACAGGAGATCCAAACAGTAACAGCCAAAATTATTAATGTTAAGTAAAAGGAGATAAACCAAACAGAATTAATGAATAGATGCTAACCTAAAATAGCATGTGGCTTAAAGGGCAAATGAAACAGTTTTGACAAAAATCACAACAAGTCACATGTTTCCCAACCATATTTATTAGAAAACTAATGATAAAGTCAAAATATTTTAGAGATTTCACACTACTTACAGAATTCATATGTTTGAACATGCATTTGACATGTGAGCCAAGTGCTAGCAGTTCCGAATGCGGACTGCAGAGATTTGGAGGAACATGTCTCAGCCAACGAATATTAATGCAGAGGCTGGTGATCAACCACACCAAAACCTGGACTGGAAAGAGATATTCTTCACACCATTTATGAAATTAATTCTGATAAGTCTTTGATTAATGCAAGCTGTCACCAGTTGACAGCAGTGCACCGCACAGGCATATGTGTGACATTCTGCACCAGATGTTCTTAACGTTTAAAAGCAAATATGAGTACATAATAGCATGTTTTTCAAGTAAAATACATAAATTCAAGAAATATACATGTATAAATATAACTGTGATTTCCTATGAAATGAAACTGAATCCAAACTGTCACTATTATTAGAAACTTACCTGCAAATTTTCCTGCTTTGCAACTGCTAGACTTCTCCTTCTGGTTTTTTCCATTCGTTGGGGTTGTTGGATTGTTTGGCCAGCGTGGGATTTTTTGCAAAGCTGTCCATGAAGTGGACTTCACATAACGTGGAGTGCTTCGCTTCCACAGGTCTCTTTTCTCCCAACATTTGTAATCCAGATAACTCGTATTTTCTTTCCTGTATCCCTCCAGTGGAAACTTGAACATTGCCAGGCCCATTCCTGTCGCATTTTTACAGCCTACCGCAACACATAAACTCATGATGCTCCAGAAAAATTATTCCATTTTACACAGAAGTTAATGAGTGGTGCTGAGCTGTGTGGCGGCACTTACGTCATGGGGATGGAAACAGCCGAGCAGCAATTTTGAAAGCAATGGTTGCTTCTGGACAGTACAAAACCTCAAAATACTCACAATTAAAAACATATTTTGCACTGCTAATCCAATTATGTGTTTTCTCAGATCATTTCATTTGCCCTTTAAATGCATTATAATGGCAATACATTTACACTAAATAGGCAAACTGGCAAAAAAAAAAAAAAAAAAATAAATTTTTTTTTTTTTTTTTTTCAATAAAAAAAAAAAAAAAAAAA
>VUQH01019616.1:2909-14016 GCA_015106775.1 Etroplus canarensis | reverse complement strand
TTCAATTCAATTCAATTCAATTCAATTCAATTCAATTCAATTCAATTTTATTTATATAGCGCCAATTCACAACAAAAGTCGCCTCGAGGCGCTTCACACTGTAGGGTAAAGATAAAACAGTGTTAAAGGGAAAACCCCAACAATCTGATGATCCCCTATGAGCAAGCACTTGGCGACGGTGGGAAGGAAAAACTCCCTTTTAACAGGAAGAAACCTCCGGCAGAACCAGGCTCAGGGAGGGGCAGCCATCTGCCTCGAGGCGGTTCTCCTGTGCAGCTTGAACAGCTTCCGCTCTTCTGGGGTCTGCCTCACAGTCTCTTTTCTAGTTCATCCCAGCGGTGTTGGATGGGGTTGACGTCAGGGCTCTGTGTGGGGCCAGTCAAGTTCTTCCACACCAAACTCATCCAATCATGCCTTTATGGAGCCTCATAGGTGCACTGGGGCACAGTCATGCTTAAACAGAAAAGGACCTTCCCCAAACAGTTCCTACAAATTTGGAAGTGTAGAATTGTCCAAAATGTCTTGGTAAGATGAAGCGTTTAGATTTCCCTTCATTTAAAATAAAGGACTGGCCAACCCCAGAAGAACAACTCAATAGTGTTATTGTTATACATTTGGCACTGATCTGCTAGCACCTTTTAGCAGAGCTTGCAAGTGAAAACTCAACGTGGATATCTTCTGTGATGATGAAGCTACAGGGGACCAAACATGCTAGTAAAAAATAATAATAATTAAAAGAAGAGTCAAATTTGGGCCCACCCCTGTGTATTTCAAGGGCCTGTAACTTTGAGAACATTAGGTTAAACTTTGCACGGCTTCATTAAACAAACTAATGTTGCCGTACATAAAAATCAGCTGATTCTGAGGGGTCAGGTGGGAGGTTTTCTCAGGCTTTAAATGGAATAATGACTGTTTCTGGTGTCTCTAAGAAGCCACCCGTCCTCCTCTTCTACATTTAGCAAAAGACATGAAGCGCACATTTAGTGGAATGTAATTACTCGTCTGCATATTTTCATACAGTCTGGATTACAGAAAGTGTTTAAATAACTCCACAAAAAACTTGTTTCTCATCACAAAGTGGATAATGTCTTGTTTTGCTGTTGCACACTTAGATCTTTCGTGTGTGTGTGTGTGTGTGTGTGTGTGTGTGTGTGGTCTCACACAGACAAACGTGTTTGTCAAACAAGGATCAAGCCTCAATTTGCCGGTGGCAAGAAAACAGCACTCTGTGTGTGTGTGTGTGTGTGTACCTTCGAGTGAAAAACACACATAATCATTGCTGGAGCGCTGTTACCGCTCAGTGCTGCACGTTCACACAGTTCATGAAAGGAATCCTAAGTGGTGGCGAGACAACATGAACGTCTGTGGTTTGCCTCCGTTTCCAAACTCGAGGCGCAACGCAATAACAAGTGAGTTTCAAATGTCAAAGCCACTCTGTCTCGCACTGTCAATTTGTCCTCCCGAGCGTGTGATAATGCACCGGGTCTCCATCGCGAACCCCCGGGCCGCGGTGGAAACTCGTGCGGTCGTGACGCGTCATCCACTTTTCCACTTTTTATATGAGGTTATATTACCGCTTAAAAAGCAACCTCACCGGGCAAACAACAAAAAGCGGTTGATGTTTGAAGGAGCCCCTGTTTATGCAGGCGACTTCTTGCGGTTGTGTGAGTGACCCGGGAGTCCAGGTTAACCCAGTATATTATCCCACATAACGTGCCCCCTCACTCCACTGTGATTTGGGTGGAAACCTGCTGGTTTTTTTCCTAGTAAACAGGAGAAACTGTGCTTTCCAGCAAGTTCCAGATTGTTTACGTTTGTCATTTACCTCCGTGAAGCCCCGTCACATCGGCGATTTAAGTAGCGTATGTCCACTTAGGAAAAATTTGGCAAATACGCTGGCATGCATGGTTATTGGTAAATTTTGTATAATTTTAGAGCACTTTGGTATACGTCGTCGTACGGTGAGGTCGCCAAAAAATTTTGAGTATGCGCAAAATTTCTGACGTATGCCAGCGTATGGCTCATACGTCCCGCATACACGGGCCATAAATTGTAGGTAAGTTATGCGATGGTTGACACACGTTCACACACATTACTTGTTATTCATACGTCGAAATATGTCGAGATAATGTCTGGCGTACCCAAAACTTATTTCTAACATTTGAGTAACGTGCTTTGAACTTATGTGTAACTTATAGCCCACTTATCTCCAACACATATTGACGTATGTAGACGTATTTTACGTGACGACCACAGCACTTATTGAATGTGTGTCTAACTTACAGCCACTGTATAATGATGTATACATAGTTCCCACAGACACGCCACAATATACAAGCAACCTCCATTGCTATAGGCAGGCTGCAGGCAGCTGTGCATTCAGGACACTTGAGGAAACGTCACCAACCCAACCATTAACAAACTGATTGTACGCCTCCAGTGGCCTGGAATCGCTCACTGGTATAAAAGCTGCATGCCAACACAAGATAACGGTACGCGTCTTAGACCCCCATTGCACTGGAGCTGTAATAGCGCCGATTATAGCAATCTGTGCCGATTTAGCATTCCCGATCAGAACGGCACAGAATGGCATGAAATGGCTGAAAATTGGGTTCCTGATGATCTACTGCCGCTATATTCCCGTCAACAGGCCAGCATTCACGTTGTGACCCCGGCGCGTTGCCGTGGCGTTTAGGATGCACTCGTATGTATTCTCTTTTGATGAAGATATTGTTTGGCATCATTGCCCCCGATCATGCCATTTTGACCGGCTATTATCGGCAATGCTGGGACTATGCCGCGAATGCAAGGGGAATTGCACGTGAAAAACGGCAGTTCAACGTCAGTTCACTGCCAATGAAACGTCTTTCATTGTCATAGTATTGAATTGGTGGCAATGCTGAAACTTCATGGTTCAGCTTTCTCTTTGCTAACGAGTATGGATCCCGTATCACTTTCTAGCCTCCATACTTCATGATTCTACATAGTCTTTCTCCTTTTGCCTTTCAATGATTTTGATCATAACTCGAATCCCAACATCAAAACAGTTTAAAATTCGCGGGGGAGATAAACAGTAGTGTGTGTGTGTGTAAACAAGCACAGCTTGCCAACAAAGATGGCGTCACTAAGGAGGTCACGTGACCAGAAACGTGCCCGTGGGAACTATGCATTGGCTGAGAGTAGGTGTCAGCCACGGCTGCAGCTACGATGCCACTGACGATGCCCGAGAGGCGTTGGAACCTGCATCATCTCCATCACAGGTTTGAGCGAGAGGGTGACGAGGGTGAGGGTGATGATGGAGTTTTTCTTTAGCTTGACGGTGATGTTCTACTGCCAAAAGGGTACGACACGCTATGCATATGTTGTGAACATCAGCAACATGCTAACCATTCTTTGGTATTTTGTTGGTGCTTTGTCCAGACGCTCCTATCGACTCTAGTGGATGCCGTCACAGCCAGAGTATCCGCTTGACAGGCTTGGCTACTTGGACTTTGTGTACACAAACCAGCCTGAGTCAGTGGTGCTTGTTATCCCCTCTGAAATTCTCAGTTTGTAGCAACTGCAAGGAAAAATACATCCACACAAAGGTAGACCCACGACCTGCTGGGGAGATGATACTGCCTGGCTGGCTTGAGGTAGCCTCATCATCTGGGCATCCTTGCTTAGACTGCTGCCCTCGTGACCAGGACAAGGATATGCGGCAGAAAATGGACGGATGATGAGGCTCACAAAAAGTCATACCAAAGACAAATGAATCTGGTTCACCACCAAATGCAAGTGTTTGAGTCAGGAGTATTATGACTAACTATGGACATAAGCATGAAAATATGATCATCAGCATGTCATTGATCAAATTACTGATGTCATATCTGAAAATGTTTCTTATGTCTTTATGGTGTGTTTGAGAATCCCTGATCCAGATCGACTCCAAAAGGTAATCACTTCTAAACTGGGCCAAGTCCCACCACTGGGAAACTTTTCATACCAATCCATCCGTAACTATTTTCATAATCCTGATCAAAAAAGAGACAAACAGATTGAATCTAAAACATAACCTCTGTGGTGGAGGTAACAAGAACATGTTGCATAAAGACAGCAACGGCATCACATAACAGTGACACGTGCCTCATATCGCCTGGATTTATTCAACAGAATCATACTGAAAGGCATTAAAGACCCTCATGTATAAGAAGTCTCTAAAAAAAATTGTAAAGTTTAAGGTTAAGGTCATCACCAATGGTTTTGGAACAAATCATGAGTTTGTCTTTCTTTTCTGCCGTATTAGTCGCCTCAGTAGATCTTTAAATTGGTTGAAACGGCTGTTTGGTTTGCTTGCTGCGCATCGCGTTGGTCAGCGCCTTGTATTTGAACCAGGTCCTAACAGACCAGCAAACAACGGCAAAGAAAAGTAAAACAGAAATTTTCCTCAGTCCCACCTAAGGTTCTCAGTGGCACTGGTAATGGATGTTTTAGTGTTGTGATTACATACAAAAACTCCACATCATTAACCCTCTGAGGTCTAAATCTCAGAGGGCTAATACTGAATAAAAAGGTAATTGTTTACTTGCTTGTCTACAGCATTTTTTCTGTCTTTAGGACTACTGAGGACGTGATTAGATGCAAAGTGCTACGCCGTGTCTTATCGGGAATCAAGAAGAACATCTGTCAGTTCCAGCGCTGCTCTTAGTGTTACTTTGATCTGAGCTCTCTGTGGAGAATAGTGGAACTAATGTTTACTCGGGGGAAGCTGTCTGTGTACCAAATTTGACTGAAACCTAAGCACACTATAACACTATACATGTCAAGCCTGCCAGAGCTGAATAATGACATGAAGATACTGTTTGGGTGCTGTTTATTAATCTACACCACAACCACCTGGTTCCCACGGAAGAAATAAACAGTTGATTTAATATTTATGTACTCAGAGCAACTCTTGATCTGTGATTATTTATACCACATCTTGCCAACAAGAATAATTTCCCAGGAGAGCTGCTGTTTAGAATAAACAAACGCATCTTTCAGTTTTATCTTATAGGTATTTTAGGCTGGCCCAGGCAAGTTCTACCCTGTCGTGGAGATAGAGCCTGATGGATACTGCAAGACAATACAAAGTACCGGCTCTGGAACTTTTCTGGAGGATGCTTATTGCTTTACTGAGGCTCGGGCCTTCGAAGAAATGGAGGATATTTTCTGTGCCATCCATGAAATCTCAAATAATCCAAAATAAATTGCTGAAACGTGTAGTTATTGTGCAAATTACGATTGTCCAGAGCCAAAATGTAATACACAACTCAGTGTTAAGACACAAAAGACAAAAAAAGCTTTAGAGGTTTATTTACAAAACTGCTGAGGTCTTGTGACTTATCCTCCTTAAGTACTGAACTCTCAAAATAATCAAAGTAGAATAACTTGACCTTTGTAAGTGTGAGTACAACCAAAGTAAGTGTGTAAGTGGTATTATCACAAGGTGGAAACATTTAGCAACCACAGCAACTCAGCCACCAAGTGGCAGACCATGTAAAGTTGCAGAGTGGGGTTGCAGAGTGCTGACACAAAGTGCATACAAATTACTAACACTCTGCTGACTCAACTGCAGAGCTCCAGACCTCCGCTGGCATCAGCATAAAAACTATGTACTGCAGGTTCATGGCATGGGTTTCCATGGGCAAGCATCTGCATGCAAGGGTTACATCACCAAGCACATGGCCAAGCATCAGATGGCGTGGTGTAAAGCATGCCACCACTGGACTCTGGAGCTCTGTGGAGTGACCAATCATGGTTTTCTATCTGGCCTGACAGACGAGTCTGGGTTTGGCAAATGCCAGGAGAACCTTACCTGCCTGACTGCAGTGTGCCAACTGTAAAGTTTGGAGGAGAGACAATGATATTGTTTTTTTCTGGGGTTGGCCTGAGCCAACCTATTTAGTCCAATTCTATGCTTCCAGCTTAATTTTATGCTTCCAGTTTGGTGAAGACAGTCTTCTGTTCCAGCATGACTGTGCCACAGTGCACCAATGAAACTCCATAAAGGCATGATTGGATGAGATTGGTGTGGAAGAACTTGACTGGCCCTCACAGGGCCCTGACCTCAACCCCATCCAACACCACTGGGATGAACTAGGAGAGAGATTGCGAGCCAGACCCTCTCATCCAACATCAGCATGTGACCTCACAGATGCTCTTCTGGATGAATGGGCAAAAACTCCCACAAATAATATGCAGATTTCCCAGCACTTTTGTCCATACAGTGTAGATGGAGGAAGTCTGGCGCAAAAGGTAGAAGGAATTGGCGACTTGAAAGTTGGAAACACTAGAGGAGCCTGAACAGTAATGCCATGAGTTATGGAGCAATCAGTCATAGTAGGCTGAAGACCCAGACCTAAAGTACTGCAGGTAAGTGAGGAGTATATTGGAATCAGGTATGACAGCCAGGGAATGAGTCACCGAAAATCTACTTTATGAGACAGAAGAGATTAAATGAAGGTTAGTGGGAGATGTAGAGATATGTCGGGAGGTTTACTTTTGGAGAACATAATGGCTGGAGAGTTGCTGCCAAACACTCTAGACGGTGTTCTGAATGTCGTGATGTGGGGTGGCGAAAGGACAAGTAAACAAACAATTTATCATTTCAGCCTTTATTTGGCTGGAGCACAAAGTGAAAGAGAAAGAGCGAGTTTACATACAGTACTGGAGCTCGCTGTTGATTAGAAACAGGAGGGGAGAGAGACATGGGCGGGCATATTCAACACTGGAAAAACCCAAAGAGACACAGGAGGAAACCAGGAGCTAACCAAAAGACAAACACCAAACACGCAGGAACGGCGAGATGAGCCAGGCGGCGGAAAAACTCACTCACACAAACTCAGCGTCACCCGAATGAAATCAAAACAAGAACCGGACTTGAGCAAAATGCCCAGAATTCAGCAGGTCCTCCTCCGCCTTAAATCTGACCCTGTGTGACCTTGACCTTTGACCCCACAATCTCGCAGATGTTATCAGATTTTTATGGGGGGACATTTTCTCAAATAATGTGAAAACTGTAAAACGTACGGTTGATGAAAGTAAAAGCCTTCACGACGAATGGGCCGAGACCGAGGAATAATAATGGTGGCAATAATGTTTTTAGCCAAGCGTAACCGTATTTGGATTCTTTACGTTGCAATAATCTGACTAATAATAAAAATGCCACAAAACCGAAGCTTAATATGATTCAAATAATAATGAAAATAGACCAAGAATCTAAAACTCAAAATCACCACAGAACTTCTGGCACCACGACACTGGAACCACCGATCGTGACTGCTGAACGTTCTCGAGTCTGTTGTGGATTAACGGTAAAAGCCTGTGAAAGGTGTGGGTCAGCGGGTCGGGTCACTGACCTCTGGGTTCTGGCATTTTTTTGGGTAAAAACCACTTTAAAGTGTCTCATCGAAGCAGCAAAATCTTGACTGTGAGACGATTTAAGTGTCCTGTAAATAACTGATGGATAAAACCCCGCCCCCCGCTTACGCTGCTCCGGCGTCGCCCTTCTCCATCATTTGAGTTGTTCCTCTGCTGTCAGCTGGAGAATCACGACACGAGCTGCAGGCTGAGAGGAGGAGACAGTTTTGTAATATCTGCGCCCCGTGGCCTTGCGTCTGGCTCTTAATGGCACTTCACAGCGGTAATGGCGCTGGGGTTAATGCTGATGCGGATATGACTCCGTGTGTGTGTGTGTGTGTGTGTGTGTGTGTGTGTGTGTGTGTGTAGCCGGCGGTCGGCCTGTCCTTCATACCCAGAGCTGGAGCTCTTTATCAGCCTGACTCGCTCCCTGTCTGAAAAGGTTTACGGGTGAAACCCCAGCTACTCTGGCTTGTGCCACCAGGCCCGTGGCTGCACTATTTCCCAGACAGATGAGCATGCCCGCGATGATTTAAAGTCCTGACAGCCCGCCGGCCTGGGCCCGGAGATAGACGCGGAGCGGGCTGCTATCGATTCGCCGTTTGATTGCTTTGGTTTACGAGCTGCTCCAGGTTTAATTGAACAGAAGTGAAGCTCGGAGATTTTGCCTTTTTCAGCGAGCGCTGATGTGCGATTAGTGTAATGGGGCTGGACAGTTGTTCTTGCATCATATATCAAGTTTCTCTCTCACGGATAACACACTCTTCATTTGGCTTGTTACTGTCACAGCATGTCGAGATCTCAGTCATGTTGAGAAAAGTGCATTGATTTTCAGCGCCTGCGTGCGAGCGCACTCTGCTTTTAGAAACAGTTTCTAGAGTTTTTATCACATCCAGCTAAAATAAAGGCCGACACAATTCATAGTCAGACGGGGAGTAAATACATAGCGCCTCCCACCCCCCCCCCATCTGCATTGGACTCAGATCCAATGGCCATCTGGCTCCTTCTTTATTCTCCCAAATTGATCTACCACTCAGCTAACCCTCCCCACACAGAATATATATGACTTCACCCTCCCATTCTCCAGTTAACCCACAGCAAATCAGCCATTTAAGCTCGGGAGCTCGGCCAAGGCTATATCTCAGAACAGGAAAAACGAGGGAGCGAGGTGAAAATTTGGGTCTATGACTAAAAGCATTGGCTCGCACCCAGCTCAACAGTCAGGGTTAAGGTAGCTGCGGCTAACAGCTCTGGATGTGTGAGCTCGCAGCAGACATTGTGCATGCATGTGTTTCCCCAACATCCCGGTGTCGAGTTTCAGTTTCTGTGCTGATGGGAGGAAACGCTGATTTAATTTCAGCCTCCTTGGAGCGCCTGATTTGCAACCCTCGATGCTTTGAGGTAATGCGCTGTAGCCGGGAAGGGCGAGTTCATCTCTGAGCATCCATCAGGTCACCGGTAACCCATCTCGGGACAGGGATAGCTTCCTCACCGGTGGCAACCCCAGCCCTAACCCTAGACAATTAGAATACATAATTTAGTCCTACTATTGCAAGCATCTTTGGGTCAGGGTTAGGATCATGATTAGTCATGACTTAGACCTCACAGAGGTTCTAACCATCTACCCTTGCCCTAGATGGTTCACTGGTGACCTGATGAATATGGACCTTCTGAGGTCCAAGTCATCATTGGTGATGAACCTAACCCTCCCTCAGTCCTTTTTTTTCAAATGTTTTGATGTGCATTAGTTAGGTTAGGGCTTTGTTCCCTGGTTACCAAAACTACCAAGCACCATCCCTTGGCATCTAAGTTGGCATTGTTTACAATCCTAACCTGAATGCTAACTCTAGCACTAGGCAATCCACCCATCTTTTTTCAACTTTATGCATCCATCTGTCCGTCCATCCATTTTCTTCCCAGCTGTCTTAGTGTAAGAGCCAGGACACACCCCGGACAGGGCGCCAACCTGGCACAACCCTAGAGAATCTGAATATGAAATTCATTTTTTTGAAAGTTGCTCTCTGAACTCTTGGCAATCAGAGCAAAAAGAAAATAATCATTCCAAGTGAAACACAAAGTTGTCCAAAAGCATTCAGAATTTTTCCAGTGAAGTCCGTTTTGGCCTTCTCCAAACTGGAAGCTTAGATTAGAGTTAGAAACCTTAATGCTGTTGGAGTCCTTTTTTGCTTGTGGTTAGAGTTAGGATCATCCCCCAAAGATGACTTAGACCTCAAAAAGTTAATATCCACCCAATTTTTCATGATTTTGTGGCCAGCTGGGAAGACCTAACTGGAAAAGTAAAAACTATAAAACCAAAAATCTTAAAAACTCAATTTAAAGGGTAAATCCTTATAGTTTCTGAACATTTCCAATTTAGCACGGGGGCTAAAACAAAACTCACCCACAACCCTAGATGGTTTGCTGGTGACCTGATGAATATGAACCTCCTGAGGTCGAAGTCATCATTGGTGACGACCCTAACCCAAATCCTACGTTATTCTTTAATTTTGGAGAGAGGCCACAACAATGGTCAACTTTTTAATGTGTGTCAGTCAGTTAGGGTGTTGTTCCCTGCTTGAAAACACGTGAAAGAACAGTTTAACGCTCTGAAGTCTAAGTAGTTGTGAGTCACAATCCTATCCCTAACTCTAATCCTATGGAATCAAAATGAGTTTTGTTTTTATTGCATTTTTCCAAAGTAGAACATCAATGATGTAGTAGCTTATCCAGCTAACAATCCCCCACAATTCACAGGTTATTATAATATGATATATGATATATTCTTCCTTCGGCTGCTCCCGTTAGGGGTCACCACAGCGGATCATCTGCGTCCATCTCACCCTATCCCTTGCATCTACAGGAAGATAATGATTAGTTGCCTCACAGCAAGAAGGTCATGGGTTCAAATTCACCAGACTGGAAGGATAGGCGGCTGTATTACACAAACGGAGAATTCAGTTCCACCGCAATCAAGGAGGCTCCACCGTTCTATCCAGGATAATGACCCAAGTTCTTGTTTGGCCCTAACATAGCTAAAGAAGTGATTATGTTATAAATAAACCTAATGATGGTATTTATGTATAGATGGCAAAGGGGCACATGCAAGCACTCATTTAATGAATATCATAATCCAGACCAATATTCCAAGGATTAGTGATTCTTGTGAAAATGGAAAAGTGCCCATAAAATGATAAATATGACCTTGACCTTGAACATAACTTGGATAAGGACCCATTAGGTAAGTTTCACTAAAATCTGGCCAGTCTCAGAGGAATGGTGATTCTGGTGGAAGGATGGACGCGTCATGAGCTCCTTTGGCCGAATGAGTTAGGAACCCTCTGAGGTCTACCTCAGTATAAGTGACATCCCACCAGTAACGCTGACCCTGGACAATCAATGTCATTTTTGTTTTGATCAAACCGTTTTCCTAAGTCTTGGCAAACAGGAACAAAGCAACTAATCATTCAAACTGATGCATCAAAGCTATTCAAAGTCCGTTTTGCCCCTTCTTCAAAATTGAGGGTTGGTTATGGCCTCTGACACCTGACATCTCAGAGGCTTAACAGAAAAAAAATGGTAATGCCAAAATATACGTATGAGCTGTCATTTGAAAGCTCACATCTTGCAGGTTCTGAACCATTTACCACAACCCTGACCCTGGATAGCTCGCTGGTGGTCGAGTCAAAGGCTACGTACTTCTTTTTTTTTTTTTTTTTTTGCTGAGATT
>VUQH01019611.1:7182-27244 GCA_015106775.1 Etroplus canarensis | reverse complement strand
GCTTGGAGACAAAGTCAGAGAGGCAAGGCTGAGATGGTTTGGACATGTTCAGAGGAAGGATAGTGAATATATTGGACAAAGGATGTTGAAGATGGAGCTGCCAGGCAGGAGGAGAAGAGGAAGACCACAGAGAAGATTCATGGATGTAGTGAAGGAGGACATGCAGAGGGTTGGTGTGAAGGAAGAGGATGCAAGGGATAGGATGAGATGGAGGCAGATGATCCGCTGTGGCGACCCCTAACGGGAACAGCCGAAAGAAGAAGAAGACTTCCAGGAGAAAAAGGGGATCATAAAGTTATTAGAATCAGTTTTAAGAAAGACATGCATGTGTGTATGAGATATCATGGCAATCCTTCCAAAAGCTTTCGAGACCAAAAAAAATTATGTCATTAAGTTCAGTGTCATCATCATCATCATCATCATAGCTATACACTATGTGGACACTGATGTGGGATCAGAAGGCCTGGCTGACAATCTCCATTCTAGTTTGTCCCAAAGGTGTTCAGTGGTGTTGAGGTTAGGGCCCTGTGCAGGCCAGTTCAGGCTCATCGAAACATGGCTTTATGGACCTTGCTTTGTGCACTGGAGCACAGTCATAGTGGAACAGAAAAGGGCCTTTCCCAAACTGTTCCCATAAAGTTGAAAGGTTAGAATTGTCCAAAATATA
Source organism: Etroplus canarensis (assembly GCA_015106775.1). Classification (NCBI taxonomy): domain Eukaryota; kingdom Metazoa; phylum Chordata; class Actinopteri; order Cichliformes; family Cichlidae; genus Etroplus; species Etroplus canarensis. The sequence goes on along the minus strand of VUQH01019611.1, from coordinate 26,577 downwards.
CTTGGTAGGTTGAAGTATGAAGATTTCCCTTCACTGAAACAAAGGGGCCTAAGTCAACTTCAGGAAAAACAAAACCCGAATAGCATAAACCCTCCTCCACTAAAGTTTACAATTGGCACAATGCAGTCTGTAATGTACTCCAGGCATTCATCAAACACCAACTGAGAGATAGAGAAGCGTAATTTGTCCCTCCCCCAGACGCCAGTGGCAGCATGCTTTGCACCTCTCCGTCTGAAGGTGGGCATTGTAATGTAAAGACTTGCATGCCGCTGCTCAGAAGCCCATGCTGTGAAGCTACCAGTGCGCTGTTTTTGCGCTGATGTTAATGTCAGAGGAGGTTTGGAGCTCTACAGTTATTAGTCACCAGAGTGAAGACAACTTTTATTTGCTACGCGCCTCAGCTCTGGGCAGCCCTGTTCTGTAGCTTTATATGGTCTGCCACTTCATAGTAGAGTTGCTGTGGTTCTTAAACATCCACTTTGCAATAATACCACTTATAGTTACTCATGGAATATCTAGGGGGCAAGACATATCATGCACTGACTTGTTGCAGCAGTGGCATCCTATTGCAGTACCACAGCAAATTAAGTGAGCTCTTTAGAAGGACCCATTCTTTCATAAATGTTTATAAAGGCAGACTGCATGGGTAGGTGCTTGATTTGTATATACCTGTTGCAATGGGACTGAATGAAACACCTGAATTCACTGATTAAGAAAGTGGACCAGTACTGTTGTCCATAATAATTAGACTTTATAAGTGAAACAAAGTGTTTTAAATGCATAGAACCTTTTTTTAGCATTATTAAAATGTGTCTTAAGAAATGCTACTTATCTAGGTTTGAAATCTTTTGATGGTAATTAGTTTTTTCTGTTTTTCTCTCTTTTTTATTGCTGCAGCAAGCTGAGCATATCCGGGTCCAGGAACAGCAACGTCAAGAGGTGTTACACTCTCTTTTAGAGGTTTGTTTTCCAAGGATGTGGTGGCAGTATCCATCATTGTGGCCTTTATTGTTTGTGGCTTTTTTTAATGTAAGCTAAATAAATGATTGTAAATGACAAAACTGATAAGCAGCTGGAGCTCCTGTTTAACTATTAAGAATAGTGTGGATGATTAACCCTTTAGTGCCCAAGCTGCAAGAACAAAGGCATGAAGAGAGAGGTTTATGTTAAAATTTTGGGTCATGTAGTGTGTAAGGTTATGATAAAAACAGACATGAAACATGAGTAGATGTCAGACCTCCTTTGTGAACCACTGTTGGCTTTTCCTGAATCAATATCAGCGTGATGCAGAACCTGAATTGTTGAATGGACCCTGCGGCACAGACACATCTGTAAAGGATTCTGTCAGGTAAACCCATGTCCCACCTGCAACACTGTATCCTTTTGGCATTGTATCAACAGTCATGCTTCAAATGACTTTTGTTTGTTTGGGGAATCACCTCTTTGTCTGGGGAACAGCTCTCAGTTCACATGTCAAGGATCAGACCAGCAGGTGGAGAGCAGCTTTGTCGACTCAATGGTTGAAATGCCCTGGACCTCAGCAGGACAAGGCCTGACATTCATAGGTTATCAGGTAGACTGATGCCTATTGTTTTCATTGTGGTGTTTTCTTTTTATACAAATAAAATTACCCCACATTAACATTTGTTTTCTTTGTTACAGGATTCATCGAATAGTGGAAATGTTCATACAGGTACAGTATATGACTTTGTGTCATGATAAAGAAAGCTATTGGTAAATGGTGTCTACTTATGTAGTGCTTTCTACCCTAAATTTAAGGCCCAAAGGGCTTTACAGTTACACTCACTCACCCATTCGTACACCGATGGCGGCAGAGCTGCCATGCACCGGCGCTAACCAAGCCATCGGGAGCAACGTGGGGTTAAGTGTCTTGCCTAAGGACACATCGACACATGGGCTGGCAGGGCAGGAATTCAACTTGCGATCAACCCATCAGAGGTCGACCACTCTACCTCTGCACCACGGCCGCCCAGGATTGAAGGACTTTTTGCAGGATCCTTGTCCTGTCGAATTACCCAGTTTCAGCCAAGTTAACTGTCAAATAGATGACCCCACATTTGACTCTAGAATACGCTGGTATACAGAGGAGTTCATGGTTTACTGACTGCATTGTACTCAGGTCCTGTGGCTTGTAAAAAAAAGCTCAAACCGTCACCTCTCCACCGCTGTGCCTGACAGTTGGTATGAGGTGTTTGTCTTGATATTTTCTGGTTTTCACCAAACTTGGTGCTGTGCATTATGGCCAAACATTTCCACTTTGGTCTCATCTGTCCAAAGGACATTGTTCCAAAAGTCCTGTGGTTTGTTGAGATGCAACTTTGCAAACCTAAGCTGTGCTGCCATGTTCTTTTTAGAGAAAAGGTTTTCTCCTGGCAACCCTTCTGGACAAGCCATACTTGTTCAGTCTTTTTCTATTTGTACTGTCATACATATGCACATATACATACATATTTTGTGTGTAGTTATAGTATTATCCCTAAGCTTTTATCAGTATGAGGATTATTATTCACAAATCATTTCATTTTACAGTAAACATGACAATAGTGCAGTGGCATATACAGTACTTTACAGAAGTTTTTACAGAAATCACCACTAATGTGCTTGCTACTTAGGTTGTTCCAGTTATTTTTTAGAACTTGGTCTAATTTTTCTGTGCATTTAGTCTGTCTCAGTGCCTTCTGTCTCTTCATGATGTTGACTTCAGGGCTCTATGGGTGCCTTACCATCTGTTAAGGACTTTTTGTTAGCTTGTCCCTAAAGATAGTTCACCATAACTTTGCAACAGATCAAACACCTACTTAATGATATGACTATACTGTGTGTCAATGAGTTATTTGAGTATTTACTGTTTTTTATTGTGTTTTTATTGTGTGTTCACACTTTCCAAGGCTTGTGTAGAAACCTGTATATACAACAGATATGAGTTCACCTCTTATTTCCAGTGGATAAAACATAACCTCTGTTTGCTGTAGGTGGCGTCCCTCCTTGGCTCCAAGATGATCCTCTGGAGGGGACCTCTGGAGCAGCTGCACATTCAGAGATTGGCCCATCACTCCAAGAGTTCCTTAAACAGAGTAGGAAAATCAACCTTGATAAATAAGTTATTTGTCTGAAATTAGTAAAAATACATATTCCCACGACTTGAACAGTTTTTACCAGTTGCCATCATATTACACCATAAGGAGTATCAACATTTGTCTCTTATCTTAATCTTATGCTTTGTTCATGCGGCAAGCTGCAATTACAAAACTAAGGCACCTGTAGTGTGAACACAGCATTAGTCTAAATGATATAGAGATGATATACATGTAATGCTATATTAAAATAGTAAAACTCTCACAGTTATCACCGCATAATTACAAGGGCTTCATCTGTCTTTTACCAGAAGAGCAAGAGAAGCTGAGGAAGCTTCCTCCAAACAGAGTGGGGGCCAACTTTGATCACAGCTCACATACTGATGCCAACTGGCTTCCATCTTTTGGTAGAGTGTGGAACAGCGGGCGACGCTGGCAGTCCAGGTTAGTTCACAAACCACCTGACATTGTATAGGCTGTGTTGGGGCATGCATGGGCAAAGAAATGACTAACCTAAGAATAAAGACTGGTGAAAATGTCATTCCCATGCTGGATTTTTGTTACAAGTTTGCTGCTAGCCACTTTAGTAGATGATCATCAAACTTCCAAACATTGTTTATAATGATAAATTCAAGTCTATTATTTTTAAGGCTTTTATAGAGCTGAACTCATGCTCATTTTGATTACTTTTTAATATGTAAAATGTACTTTTGAGTATTATTCCTGAAAACACATAAACACATAAAGTCTGTATTATGATTTCTAGATTGACATTACTAGAAGCTGCATTCTCTGCTTGAGCGCAGCTAAGTAAATAAACCAAGTGTCCAGTGATGTACAAAAAGCTGACTGCCAGTGCAAATCATTCGGTCATTTTACTGGTTGAAGGCTGACTTACAATCAAATGTAATTTACTGGTTGACACACAATTTGTATGTGTTTCTGTAGCTTGCATTTAGTGTTTTATTTGTATTTTACCCTTTGTATCTCAACAAAGCCACAAAAATACTAAAAAAACTTTAGTATACTGCATCATATTCCACTATATGAGCCAGACTTGGTCATAAAGGCTGTTTTACATCTGTTGTCCATGTTGTTTGATTTGGAGCTAAGTGAATTATGATCACTCATCTCTGCCTGTGAATGTGCCCCCCCCCCAAAACAGGCACCAGTTCAGACAAGAAGAAGGGCAGAAACACAGGCAGAAGAGGAAGAGGGAGCACGGCACGGAAGGGTCAAAGAAATCTAAACAGCTGACAAATTCTGATAATACTTAAAACACAGAAGGAAGGTTATGTATAGTTAGAAACTTTTTTTCTAACTATACATTTTTTTTTTGTTTGAGGAGCTGTACTTGAAATGCTCAGGTTGATGACACACCCAGACATGCCTGGTAGTACATGGATCAAGTCCTGGATTCTGATCTGCACGGTGCTTAAGATCTGAGCACATGTGACTGTTACAGCAAGTAAACAGAAGGGGGCGCAAGGATCTAAACTAAAAGTACCAGCCCTACGTGTTAAAGCCTACATTAACCCTTTCATGTATAATAGTCACTACAGTGGACAGCTATTTAAACGCCATTTTCTTTAATATAAATGCATTTTATTGCCATAGTGGCATATCAGTGGCAAAAAATCTTGACTGAAGATGTCATAATTCGTGCATGAAAGGGTTAAGCTACAGCCATGTTAGACATGGTGATGTTTTGTCCTTTTTGTCATTATGTGACAAAAAGAAAACCTGATTGAAAAATATTGTGCTTTTGTAACTATACAAACCTTAAAAATAATTCACATAATAAGAGCAGCAGGTCTTACCAAGTAATGAGCTTTCATTTCCTTTTTCAGAGAATGAATTACTGGAAAAAGCTCGCAGGAAGCATATGCAAATTTTTTCACTTTTGGATATGTTATAAATGTTCAGAAACATGAATTGTGTGTGTGTGTGTGTTTTCAAAAGAACTGTAAATTCAGTCTTGTGGAATCACAAATGTTGACTGGTTTCATGGTCTGAGACTGATTCTTTCAGTGTGTGGGGACACTGTAGTCTTCACAAAGTAAATTAAATATGATTATGTAACAAAAATATTCTGTTGATGGGACATTCCAAATAGGGGTGTAAATAACTTGATACAACAATGCCTCGCCTTCTCTTGCAGTACATTACCTGTATACTGTTGTTGTATGTAAAATGCAGATGTAACATTAAAGTATTATGGCATGGGTTACTATGTGATTAGCACCATAATATCCACAGAATGGACACTGGATTTAAGGGCACAATGTGAAATCTATTGCAAGTGTCCTCTGTTGTGCACCTGTGGATAAAGTGTGGCCTTAATGATGATTTGCTACTTGGAAAGGTTAAGAGACAAAGGCCAGGCATCCATCTTTTTTGTCAAAAAAAATGTGCTTATTCAGTTCTGCTCTTTTGAAATCCATTTTGGTCTGATCAGAATTTTGTATTAACTGATTTTGTGATTTTGCACTAACTTTCTGGAATGTAGTTGTGGTACAGTAACATATTTTTTGTAATTTTGCCTCTGTACACCATCAAAGTCTATTTTAGATCAAACTCAAGATATGATCAAAGTGCAGACTTTCAGCTTTAATTTGATGGCTTGACAAAAGAATTGCATTTGGAAGCTTTGTGTGAAAGGCTGCAGACGTGTGTCCTGGGCAAGGATGACACGGGTGGACGGGATACTAGTTGGTGGTGGTAATGCACTATTTTGATGTTTGCCAACCGCCAATAAAATTTACAAGAAGAAGAAAGAATTGCATTAACTGTTTAGGAATTGGAGGCATTTTTATATGTAGACCCCCATTTTCAGAGGCACAAAATAAATGGGCCAGTGACTGGCAAGTTTTATGGTCAGGTGAGGCCTCTTTACTTGTTATTCCATGGTGAAAAAAGCAGATAAAAGATCTACAGTTGACCTTGCTTAGCTGTTAAACTATGTCCACCATAGAAGAAAACTAAAGGGAATGATTGCATATTCTTATTACTTCAAGAAAAAAAAACCTTACACGATCCAGCCAAGTGTAGACTCTCAAGAAGGTAGGTGTATCATTTTCAAAATCTACAATTAAGATATGCCTTCATGAATGTAAACAAAGGGTTTACAACAAGGTGCAAACCACTGGTTTCACCTAAGAACAGGAAGGACAGCTTAACAGGAAACATCTTAAAGAGAAACCAGGGAGATGAAACTAAGATAAACTTGTACTAGAAAGATGGGAAGAGAAATGTATGGAGGAAGAATGCAGCAGCTCATGATCCAAAGCTTACCACATTATCTGTCAAACATGGTGGATACGATCATGTGTGAGCATGTGTGGCCGCTAATCAAACCAAATTACTAGTGGTTATTGATGATGTCACTGCTGATAGAAATAACAGAATGAATTGTGATACATACTTAACTCAGATTCAGTCAAATGAAAACTGCTAAACTGATCAGACTGCACCGCACAGTGCAAATGGAAACCCAACAGAGCAGCGTGAGACCCACAAACAAGCAGGGGGTGCAGTAAAGGCCTGGCAGAGCATCTCAGGGTAGGGTTCTAGACTACAGGCAGTCACTGAATGCAAAGGATTTTCATCCAAGTATTAAAACATTCATGTCATATTTAAAATTATGATAGCTTGTCCCATCACTTGTGACCAGCTATTAAATGCAAGTTCAACACTGGGAGTCAACTCCAGTGACAAAAACTATGACACTGTCCTGAAACTTATGGACCTAATTATCTGTATACAGTTGTTATAGAGCTGAGGGTAAAAGGAGTATCGTATATTCCGCCGTCGAGGCTTATATAGGTCGTTCTTTTATCTTGTCAGGCTGCCTCTTCTCCACAGCAGAGTATAATCAGGCTCCAGTGTGCTCTGGGTAGATGGGCGTGGAGTTCAGTGCAGCTGCAAGGCAATATGGGGATACAACGTGTTGCTGATCTATTCTTAGCTCTGTGACAACATGGCCATGGCTGATGCGGTGCAAACGGAAAAGAAAAGAAGGGGGTTGCTAGAGTAGTGCAGTATTTTACCATATATCGCAGTATTTTACCATATATCGCTGTCAGTCCTTATTAAAGCTTTTCCTTTAATTCCTGAGCATGTTTTTGTAGTTTTAATTTAAAATAATATATAAAAAAGACCACCGAAGCTCCACAAAAGCTCTCAGTGGAACTAAAGACTGGGAGGGGAGAAAATACACGTGTACTGGGCGGTTCTCGAGTTAATCCACAGGCCAATCAGGGAACAGAATTTTTAAATAAATCTGCATATTTTAAAGAGCACCCTATCTCTGAATGATCATTGGTTAAGCGAAATCCAAGCGGCGAATCACTTAAATGACAGGCGCTCAGCTGGCGATTAAGCCCCGCCCTTAGTATTTTTACGTGAAAAATCCCGGAAACGCTGTCGCTTAAAGGGACAGAGGAGGAATTTCAGGCAAAGGTTGAAACAACGAAAACAGCTGCGAGCATAGAAAAAAGACTGGTACAGAGAGAGGAGGACGTAGCTCTGTGAGTCAACAAACTATGTGGAAGGACAGGGTGAGAGGAGGAGACTGTGCGAATATTTCTACCGTTTAGATTCACAGTTAATGTGGCTAACGCCTTTTAGCCTCGAACTCGGTTTTCGGCCCATATAACGTTAGCTACCTGGAAACCGACAACGCAGCAGTCAACACGGCAGGGAGATAACAGAAAGGCCAAACTCCCGGGCGACAGTGAGGCGACACTTCAGACTACCTGCCTCTGTTTAACCATCCGAGTCCATATTTTCTGGTGAAGGTGAGTTGACTTCGAGATCTTAAAATGTGCCTGGCCGTCTTCCTTTTAATTTTGTTCATTGTGTGAAGTTTAAAGATAACCGGATTTTAGCTGGTATTATTTAATTTCATTTTTGTGCACTTTCTACATGTGAGTACAGTTATCCTTTGTTTTTAAAAAAAATGCAAATCTGCTCGAAGAATGAGTGGAATTCAGCCTTTGCCAGCTGATGACCTGACAGTGGCTTGCAGGATGTAGGGGGCGTTCCCTTGCTTTGTCTGCCTTCCTCACACTTTCTTTATGTGTGTCCTTACAATTTGCATTGTTTGGGAACAAACTGATAGAATTTCCTAATGCAATCCCAACGCATTATTCAGTACCAGAGGTGTGCGTGGCAGTAGATTGCATATGCAAATATTTGTTTTTGTTAGAAGTGCACTCTCATGTCCTCCTGGGATTGTGCATATATGGGTTAGGCAAGAAGGAGGGATCCAACAGCAGTGGCATATCTGTGAGATTATGACTGTAGCTCAGCGGGTGGAGTGATGGTGATCCCTGTAAAGCTAAGAGGAGAGAGGATATAACTGAGTGCAGTGGGTGTATTGTTCCCTTGGATTGCACTTGGGAGTTGCATTGCATCATGCAGCGAAGAGAGCATTGATGCTGGCACAGAAGTTTTGTCACTGTATATGTAAAAATCTATCAGCTCAGCTGCAATGCACTGTCTCATGTTGTCCTGCCAAAGCAGGGCATGATGGAAATGACATACACATTAGGCATGGGTGTGCAGTCTCACACTGCATCATCCATACAGCTCACATGCATGTGGGAATCCAGCAGCTGTCTCACATGCATGTAAATTGAAGATTTTTGCACACACATGCAGCACCCACTGCAGCAGCAGATCGAGCTGCAGCTCATTTTTCTCTCTCTCTTGCTTGTCCATGCATTGCTCTGACAGCCCCCCCCCCCCACTATTCTGTCTGGGAGAAAGCAGTGGGCTTTGTCCTCAGCTGAGTGTGACGTCATGCAGATCTTTGCTGTAACCAGCCCTGAAGGCGAGTTGCATGTTTTTTAGCAGGCCTGGGTCTGGGCTTGTCCCATGCACAAACACCTTTGACTTAAAAGTTCCCACATTCTAAAACACACAAGGAAAATAAGAATTTAATTCAGTCTGGTCAGGTGAGACAGAGAAACTTAGAAAATCCTCTCACATTCAAAGAAAAGAAAGGGAGGGAGTGATCAAAAACTCAGCAAGAATGAATGTGGCATTCTTTTAGAATGAAAGGAAAACAGCTCAAAGAAAGCCCCAGCCATGGCTGGTGTGTTTTCCTACTTCACAATGTAAACTATCAATGCATTCAGTCTAATCAAACAATTCACATTCTATGCTTCTGTGCCTACTGGGCAGCCAAGTACACTGAGTTAAGCAACAGTGGGATCATAAGTAGCAGTGTGTTTTCTGATGGTAGAGACACCAGTATCTAGTTAGGCTGTTTGGAGGATGATTGTATAACGTTCAAATGAGTTGCTAACTTCAGGCTTTCCTCCTGATTCTGTCTGAACAGATTAAGTCCAGACTAACACTATTACAGGCCTTTATGTACCCACCCCGTCTTTGACTAAATCAAATATAACTTTTGTACCAATTGTCTTATGGGTGGTTTTCGTCTGTGGTTGCAGTTCTGCTTTTCAGTGTCTCTACCTGGTGGTGATTTGTATGTCTGTGTGAAAAGTGGGGGCTGACTCTTAAATGCTTTGAGCCGATGAAGGCTTGTTGATGAAGGCTTGTTGTCAGCCCTCCAGTGAGTCTCTGCAGGATTTTATGTCAGAGATTACAGATGATTGTGAGGGTTGGATTGAGTACTCAGCACTGCTCTGGGGCTATATTGATCTTTAGTGAGTATGTGTGACTGAACGTGTGTAACCACGTATTGTACTTCAATTCTTGTGGGAACAAAATTATATCTCTTGAATAAAGAATTATTTAAATGTTAAGGGTTAGATTTAATGGTGGAGAGAGGCAACTAACACATATATAGATGCACAAGGATTTAAATGTAACTATGTTGTAATATAACTTCAGTCACCAACCATCACCAAAAACTAGTGGCCAAGTGACAGGAATAATGTCTCTTATTTTAAAATTTGGAAATATTCCCTGCCTAAATTGTCTTTTAAATGCTTTTTTTTCCCCCTTCAAGCTTGTTTCAAAGAAGACCCTTAAAGTTGTGAAGAATTTTGGTATTCTACAGTGCATAGTATAATTAAATTTAAAATTTGACTTTTTTATTAATCTTTTTGGAAGTGATATTGTGTCCTCCAGGCTAAATAAGAGAGGCCACAGTTCAAAGATCAGCATCTGTGATAGTATAAAAAAATGCATTAGTGCACATAGCATGGGTAACTTGCATATCTGTAAAGGCACCATTAATCCATCCATTTTATTCTGCTTATCCAGTTCATGGTTGCAGGGGGCTGGAGCCTATCCCAACTGTCTTAGGGTGAGAGACAGTACATCCTGGACTGGTTGTCAGTCTCACAGGACACCATTAATGTACAATATATGCAGGGTTTGAGAAACATATTTTGCCATTCAGAAGACTTCATTTTTCCAGGGAAGGCCTTCCTAGTTTAGTAAGATGATGAGAAACATTCATTCATTCAGAATGAGGAAACATGTTGGTTTCCAAATCACAGAAGTTGGGCTTCTTAATTTCCAGACACTTAGAGTATTGTGAAAAGAACAAGTCCTGCAAAAGAGTGGGGAAAAATGTCCCTGTCCCTACTTGTATGAAACATTTTGCCGGCATTAAATTCAAATACAATAATTTTCTTAACTGCTTATCCAAATTAGAGTCAAGTTGGCATAGAGTCAAGTGCATCAACATAAGGTTCCTCCTACTGATAAAATTGCTTGTGTGGTGTACTCCATGGTATTTAGTGACATTATAGAATATCAGTTTCTCTTCTGTTGTGTGTAACATGTGAAATGGGTTGACTTTGGACAATATCCCTACCCAGTTCTCTGTAGAGCATGTGTGAAAACAGCTTTGTATACTTTAACTAAACCTAGATTCATCTAGCTCTCACCATTAAAGGTCAGATAGTCCACCTAACAGTCTGTTAATAAGAGGAAGTGGTTAGTTCTCTTGCAAACCTGCAGTGTTCCTGTGTGTTACTGTGGTTTGTAGATTAATCCATTTGTAGGTTAGTGAAGGAAATGCCAAAGAATTTCATAATGCTTAGAAAATGTTAGCATGGTTCCAGTGGTGGCCAGGGGCCTACTGACAGCCAGAACCAGGCCATCAGTGCAGTAAAGAAAACTTGGAGTCCAGTGAGTTGTATACCTGTGCAGTGTTTTTTGTTCCAAGTGGCTCAATCAGCCTAAAACCTTTCACAGGTATGATCAGCTTGCTTTAGCCACTCCACTATTGTCATCTGAAGATGTTGCTTCTGAGCATCATTGCAAATGATGGATACAGTGTGTTACATGCTACAGTGTCCCAAATAGTGGGATCAAAACATTGCATGAATGAAAAAGAGCCACAAATTGATAACATTTATGAAGCAGGGTTGGGGAGTTATGTAAATTGGTGTTTCAGCATAAACCTGTGCAATGTAAATTGATATTTTACATATAAATATTTACGATATATATTCTTATTTTATTGGAAAATCTCAAAGCAAGGATTCACAACTTACACTCGATTAATGGGGTGGAACTTTTTAAGAGACGGTATGGTATTGTCTCTCCTGTTGAGACATCTTGGTTTAGAGTGGCTTAGAAGTCTGCTGGTCTTTAGTTAAACACAGACAACAGAAGAGAGAGAGAGAGAGAGAGAGAGAGAGAGAGAGATGGAAATGTGACAATACCACCTGCTGAATAAATTAACACAGTTTGACTTTATGCTCTGAGAGGCATTGATACTCACTTGCGTATAGTTATATCTCTAGTGGTTCCCAATCTTGCTTGCAGTAGTTATATTTGAACATGTGCATTTGTTAAGTAAGACTACCAAAATGTACTTTAGAGCTGAAATGGTAATAGGGATTAAAATTTTATTAGGTATACTTATCTCAGTTTAGCACTTGTAAAACTGTAACCTTTCCTCTCGATATCCCATTTTTCTTGCAACTGTCTTATTGAGGTGTTAATTGAACTTTATGGTCATGTCTGAGATGGTACTCTGTAGTTCTATTATCGATCTATCTAGCTACATATTTTCTTCTGTGCTTTACCCTGGGCAGGTCCACAGTCTGTCACAGGGCTAACGGAGAGGCAGGCAACCAACCACATTCACATCCACACATACGGCCAACTTAGAATCACCAGTTAACCTAAATACACGTCTTTGGTCTGTGGGAGGAAGCTGTTGAACTATTCCCCAATGTGAATAGCTAACTGGAAGTTTTAAAAGAGATTATACTGTAACAAGACTGCATTTAGTTGCATTCTATCAGTTGCAGGATAAAAGGGTATTTGTATGACTCTGACTGCAGATTGAACTTGGATAAAGTCACACAGTTCCTTAATGGTATTGCATCATCTAAAACACTTCGAGCTTTTGTAAAGTACTGTGAGCTGTTCATCCTACATTGCTGCTTGCCTTGCTGATCTCTCAGGTACTCAGCCAGGACAAGCTTGAACTTTTGTTCCTTGTGAGGAAAATATCCCGTCACTGGGAACCTTCTATCCCCACTGATAACATTACTGTGGTGCCAAGTTCGAAGTGACCTTTGAATGACAAACTGTTATCCTCCATTGCTGCAGTAGGCCACTCCTGTTGATTTGCCTTCTTCAGCACCATGGTGGTGCTCATCCAGATGCTTGTCATCTCCATCTGGTCTATTGCAAATCCCCTTTTCATGCCCTCAGGTGTGTCATCAGACTTCCACACCAAAAAATTATGACCTTTTTTATATTAAATCTTCCCATTTCTCCATGCAAATTCTTTGTTTGTTAGAAAGATTCCCTGTTTCTGCCTGGATCTAGTTTAAAATTCTGGTTTTAACCTACAGGCAACTGAGGAAAACTGTTCCTCATGTCCAAGCTAATGTACTGTTCTGATTTTAACCATCTCACCTTTTTTTGTTCTTGATCTAAGGTGGTTAAATGGCTTATTGGAGTTCCAGAGCTTCCACTGGAGGCTAAAAGCCTCACAGCCTTTTTTAGTTGTTGCTTATGTGGCAAAGTGTCTAATTTGCATTGTGACATACATATGTCACACCTAGATCTTTGCATGCATCATTTGTTATTAACTGAAATTTTATACTGAACAAAAAATGTTGGGTGTTTGAACTATTAAAAACAATAGTGATGACTCTCAGGCAGAGATCCAGAGCTTTTTTTACACTGATGTTTGCACTATGTATACCTGGAAGTTTAAATCAAAGTATGTTGGGTTCAACTGAAACAGTTTATTGAAAGTCAGCCAAATAATGGTTCTTATTACATTAAACAAACATACACAGTGGTGTATTTCCTACATCCTTGAAAGCATTATTGCACTTCATGTTCTTCTAAACAATTTTAAAGCTGCAGTACACGCAAACTGCTTCAAATAGTACAGAGCTGTATTTGTGTATTTATGTGTGTATTTGTAAAATAGGCTTATAAGTGGAGTCCTGAAGCTTTTTGTTTGCCTTTTGGGATTATCTCTGACTTCATTTGTGTGCTAATGGTTTGGGTGTATTAGGGTGTCGTAAAGAAAATGTTCCTTGTGTGTATGTGTGTTTGGCTGGCTGGTCCTGTGTGTCTCATTAGAGTCGGGGAACCATTTTTTGTCCAAACTGTAGTGAGCTCAGACCTTGGCAGTATCATTTCTGTTTATGGCTTGATGCAACATGCAGAGCTCAAGCAGTCATCAATTGGGCTGAAGTAGAGACAGAAATTGTAGTAAAGGAGCAAGCTGAGGAACTTGCAGTAAACTTGGGCCAGGATTTGAACGGACTCTCCTCCTGACTTACTTTTGCCATCAAATTGCCTTCTTTTTAGGATCGATTCAGTCTAAACATTAGTCTTAATCAGGTAATTAAACAAATCCTTGGTGGTAAAGTGGATTCACCCAGAGTTTTTTAAAGGCTCTGGATCTGGATGGGGTTGTCTTGGTTGACATGCCTCTGCAAAGTTGGGGACAGTGCCTCTGGATTAGTAGACTGGGGCTATCGTTGCCGTCTTCAAGAAGGGACAGCAGAGGGTACGTTCCAAATCAGGTAGATGTGTATGGGGAAACTTGATGATGTTAGTGATTCACAAGATCAGTCTAGGAATTGCAGCACTATCAGTTGGTCAGTCAGAGCACCACCATGTTCAATACTGAAACATCCAATAGCAACTAATGGATGGGATTTCCATGAAATTAGATACAGATTTCTTGATATGGTGCATAGAGGACCTTATCCAGAGAATTTTGTCAGTTTCTCCCCTTTTATCTTGTGGCACCATCAGATTAGAGTTTAATTTAACCTGTGAAATATTTATACTTAATGGATTTGTGACCTATATGAAATGATCTGTTATAATGACTTTTGTATTGGGGTCAACAAATGGGAAGCAATTTGCAGCAGCATGCTGATCAGAAACTATATAAAGTCAATAACATTTGGTGACTTCAAGTGCTGATGGGCAACTGCTAGCAGTGCAAATTGGGCACTACCAATGAGAGCAAAGTAGATATGACTGTTGATGTGACAGGTTGGTAAATGCATCAGAGCAGAGCAGTCACTGTCCAACTTTTTTCTGGTTCGTGCCACACACCTCAGTTTTATCAATTGTTAACAATAAAAAGAAACTTTGTTGAATTTTACTCAAATAAAGGTGGATATCATCAGGAAAATCGCTTCTTTCTTTTTCCTTTTAAAAGAATAATATCTATTCACCTTGGTTTCATTTCATAATTTTCACCTGGTTGTCCACACCCCACTTGCAGTGGCTTCATACCCCAGCAATGAGGCCCACCTGACAGTTTGAGAACCACTGCATTAGAGGGATACCAAGGCAACCAGAGCCTGAAAGGTGCGCTAGCGACCAACAGTCAGCTACAAAGTGATGAGCAAATTGCTTCCTGTGTGGGCACCCTTTAATATCCTTTCTTCCCTTTAAGCAACCATGGCAGTTGATGCTTGCTTTGCTTTGACTGCAAAATAAAAAGTCAGTATACTCATGCAGACAAGAATGGCAACATTAAATGTTTGCTTAGTGATTGGGTCTTCAGTCTCCAAAAAGTCCAAACACTATAGCTAGACTTGGATCACTTTTTGATTTATCTGTTTTATGTAAGCGCTCATTTCCCACTGCTGTGGTTACCTTTGACAATGTATAATGACTCTGATACCACTCTAAAACACTGCCATATTTTACTTTTTGATAATTCAAATCTTTTCCACTACCCTGACTCCCTTATATTTTTAGTAACAGCTTAAGTTTGTTGGCCTAAGCACAAAAATAAAACTCCCATCTTACTTCTGCCCATTTGTTTTCTTCCCATATATTGTGTTTTTACAAGAAAGAAACCTGCTGTTTTCTATTTATGCCATCACAGACCCAATGTACACAACTAGTCAAAGTAAAATACAACATTCACAGACATGTCCGTATAGATGGAGATTATTTCTGAAACTGTATCAAAATGTTTTTTTGAATGGGCATCATGTTTATTTTTAATGAAAATGTATTAGTGTGGATGTAGCCTAAAACAGAGAGCAACACTTACAGTGCCAAAGCATCTCATTATTAACTGCTGCTTAATAACTGTGTGTATGTTAAATGGATCTCAGGATTAACCGTAGTCAGACTTCTCTACTTCATGCTGAAACATGCTCTAACACTGAAGTTTGAGACATTCTGTTTATATGCGTCTACAAACATGCAGTTATGCAATTGTCTCTAAACTTGTGTGCTTTGGTTCTTGTTTTTCCTTTTCATTCTGCTGTTGATCACACTCCTCCTACCAAAGGTAGGTAGGTGTTAATGAACAACTCACTCCCATCATAATCTTCTTGACTATCCTTTTTACGTTGTCACCAGTTATCTGTGGGATTAACTGGTTAAATAGTGACAGTATGATTGTAAGATGAACTACATAGTAAAGAGAGCTTTTTTTTTTTTTGTTGTTGTTTTGGTTCCCCTTCACTACCCAGATGGCAGGCTGAACTATACTCAGCCTGTACCAGTCAGGATGGTGCAACACCACCGTGCTGTGCAAATTTTCTAAGCATGAAAGGGGAAAAATGAATCGATTCTAACTGAAAGAAGATGGACAGAAAAGAAGTGCCTAAAGGCCAGGAGGAGGAAACACACACACACACACACACACACACACACACACACAGCTTTATTTCCTGTCCTCCGTGAATAGGCAACATATTTCTCTGGAACATTCCATCCTCTGAGCTGGCCCGGCCTGTCACCAAGACTCAGGGTGCCACACTCCTCCCCATCATCTTTTCCCCGTGAATTTTCTCTCCTTTCATAATGTTTACATTATCTTGCAGTCTTAAAAGCATTAATATAAGTCTTAAATATGAGTGAATTAAATGTAAGTATTAATACATGGGTGGTGAAACTTCAGGATGCATAGGAATATTTGGTCATAGAAACCTATAAAAAAAAACCCAACTGAAGTTATTTCAGGAATCCTGTGTTTGTGTTTAGCATGGACTGAAGAAAAAGTGTATGGCAATATCTATGTTGTTTAACATTGTACAGACTGTCTACAGTGTCATAATTTAATTTGGCCAGCTTAACTTTTATCTATATCCTCTGCTCTTCATCAGTTATTTTGAATGTAAAAAAATGAGTAACTGCCAAGTCTCATTAGCCTAGTGATGTATTAAAAAGATCGGTATATAAGAATGATCAATGTGTAGCTCTGTTCATGCTTAGTACAAAAGTTGAAGGGCTTAAAACTAATTGGACAGGCACATACAAAGTGTATATTTCATGGAAAATCTCCTTCAGCTTTGGGCTGCTGGCCTTAGAAGACATGTGATATCTTTCCTGATAATGCTCTGCCAGACCTTCACTACAGTAACTTTCAGTTCTTGCTTGTTGTGGGTCTCTACCTTTGCTGTAGTCTGACTTTGTTGCATGTGGCTGAACCTGAGCACAAAGAATGCCCGTGTGTGCATCTGATTTTATCATTTTGCTTGCATACTCAGTAATGTATCTTTTATTTTATTATGCTTTTGCTGTGGAGGCTTTATGTTTTCAGGTTGTCCATCCATCTGTCTGTGTGTGCATCTGTCCATCAGTCTGTTACAAATCTTGTTACTACTCCAGGAGCTGACTTGTTTGATGGATCTTTTCCAAACTTTGTGTGGTTAAAACCTGTGATGGCTAGAACATCTGATAACACTAACAAGATTGTGGGGTCAAAAGTCAAGGTTGCACAGGATCAGATTTGAGGCAGAGGCATACTGGTTGAGTTTTAGGCATTTCATTAAACAGTGAATGTTTCTGTTAATCTGTGATTCTGTCTGTGTGAACTTATATCATTTAGCACAACTTACTAACAAGTGACTTGATAGTTGTGTGGACGCGCGCACGTGCACACACACGGGCACACAGTTTTCCCTGGGCATTAGATACATTTTTATACTTAAATTGGCACGTTTTTTGGTGATTCTCATTTCACAGTTGTCCTCCTAGTCCAGAGAAACAGTTTTCACCAACTGATTTTGAAGCACTTCAGAACTATGAATGGGAAACGAACTGTACCTGAACCTGCTATCTGTAGATAGTAAAGTCTTTTGTGGTATTCTAGCAATAAATGGGCAAGTAAGAGGTTCTGTTATTCAGTGGTTCTGTTCTAATGTAAAATCCAGGTGCTGAAGCAAAGGCAGTGAATGAAATGAGAAATGTTTGAATATAGAAATGCTATCACTGTGTGCTGACACTTTACTATTGAGGTCACTGTAAATGGAAAATGTAGAACTAAATGCATTTGCATACAAATTAGCCAGTTTTACATTTGTACCTTAAAGTGCAGTTCTGTAAGTTCTGTAGCGTTGAAAATTTTGAATGGCTTTAACTTTAACTTTTCAGACGACAGAAAGTGGGATTGTAATTATTAGTTATCCTACATTTCTACCTTATTCTGGCAGACATATTCATTGAAATGTTGCAGTAAAAACAAAAATGTTGCATCATAAAACTGAACTGGATTTAAACCAGCAAGTCAACAGTGTGTAATATTTCTTGTAATATCCCTGTAAATTTTTGATGTAAATTGTTCTTATATTGGAGCTTTATTGATATGTAATCACAGTAAAAGAAGCACGCGCACACACACTAGACACAGACAGCAATAAATACAGAGGTCTATGCGTCTTTGAACATGCTTTGTATTACACCAGCACAGCGAACTCCCCTCACACATACGGCCACCCCCCCCCCCAAATTAATCCCACCTTTAATTCAATCGCGCATTGAAAAAGAGGGTTATTGAAACCTTGTTTATATATTTGGTTATTTAATTCTCTCATTTATGATTTTCTTAAGAACTCTTTGGACTGATCGAATCCAAACGCCTCTCATATGAAATGTGGTTGGATCATTTTTTTTAAAGATCTGCTTTGTAAATGTTGGTCCTGATACTATATTTTAAGCCATGTAACCCACCAAAATAAACACAGCTGGTGTCACTTTGAGGGCTCTATAAAAACAAGGCATGTTGGGCAGCATTTCACTACCAAGGCTGAAAGTCCAACCCCAAGGCTGTCATATAGACATCAAAACAAACACTGCCATGCGCTCAAGTCAAAATTGCGTGTGTGTGTGTGTGTGTGTGTGTGTGTGTGTGTGTTTTCAATGCATCTTTCTCTTCAGCCCCAGAGTGCCCTTGAATGGGGGAGGGTCTTCAAAGGGAAGACACTCCCATTTTCTCCAAATATGGAAAGCAGCATTGGCTCTTAAAGGAACAGAAGAATGCAGTTGTGTGTAATTGTTTATGCTAAAATACAGGATTCTAATTAAAGTGCTGCTTAAGAACACAAAGTCATCATTATTAAGACTTAATTATTGTCTGTAAAAAGTAGCAGCTGAGCCTGGGGCCTCATTTTAAGCTTCAACTGTCAGTTTATCTTGCTCTGTCTCTTTTTGGTTCCTCCTCCACCTTCTACCTCCTCCCCCTCCACTCTCTCCCCTATCCCCACATCTCTATATTTGGAGGTATGTGGTTTAAGACATTTCGTGTTTTTCAAGCTTCCTCTCTGCTCACTTACACTGTCCACCCAAACTCAATAAAACACAAAAAACAAGTGCGACCACACATCAGTCATCAAAGCTGTTTGAAACAGCTACACTGATTCTAGATTATTCCTTTAAATATCCCTTCTTCCATGCCTGCATTTAATACTTTCATATTTTAATATTTAGAGGGGTTGGGGATGGTGGCTGCATGAAAAATAAGACTGAATACCTCGTTCTGGCGTGCGTGCGTGCGTGTGTGTGTGTGTGTGTGTGTGTGTTTGGGGGGGCGGGGGACTGTTAAAAGAAACTGGGATGCCTATGTAGATAT